>JABASD010000551.1:0-68746 GCA_019776165.1 Pogonognathellus flavescens
CAGATAGTCTAAGGCAGGGTAACAATTTGTAGACTTACAAAAGTCTAAGCAAAAATGAAGGATATTCTTCTTACTATGTACATTAAATAATAATAATACAATTGCCAATCCGTACCTAATATCAGCAGAAGTATACCATAACAGTTTTACGCGTATGCAAATGCACATGATATTTTAAAGGGTGAGAATCATTTATCGCATAACCATAATATAGGTCAACCTTGAACTTAATTTTATCATTTTTTGCTAAAATCTTAAACAATTGGACTATTTACTAATTACTGTAGCAGATTGTTGTAAGTAACGGATGCGACCGAAACAATAACTAAACGGAGAACAATGATGAAAAACTCTTTCAACAGTGTACGTAACCTTCAATTTCATTCTTCAATAAATGTCGAGGACTCTATTTTGTAGACCAAAGGAACCATCACTCATCATGTATACAGTCTACAAAAAACCTCTCTTGGAGTATTTTAGTAGGTATTACGCCCAGCATCTGGCAAGTCAGAAGACACAGCTCTATAGGAAAACATTTCTCGCTCCTCACGTAGGTAATCACAAGAAGAAAAAATAATTAGAATCCATGTCGTGCAATCCCGTGTAGGTCTAACTTAGATTCGGCAAATTAACTCTTCTTTAAAATACTGATTCTGAGACTAATATTCACAAAATGATATGAAGTAAATAAGGTCCATTTTGTTATGCCAGTAGGGAAACTAGAACAAGAATATAACTTGGAATAAAAGCGAAAGAAAATAATAATACTCAACTGAATGACGCAAATGCACTATTTATGTTTATTATAAGCGTGAAGGTAAAATTTTAATCTCCAGTTTTATTTGTGTAGAATATTATAGGATGGTTAGGTTAAATTACAATACACTAGTATTGGTGTACAGATTAACGAATGAGTCTTCATAAAAATAATTGAATTTTAAAAATTTACAAGCAATTAATGTGTTATCTCATTTTTTGTTTAATACCAGTAGTAGGTACTAGGTACTGATAAAATCTAACATTGCTATCTGTACTTTATTGAGGACAGTCGAAAAGTGCAATTATTATTGTCCATGATGAGCAGGTTTTATGTATTAGCACACAACTTCGTTATTTTGGTCTTTACTGCTGCTGAAGGTATTAAAGTTTTCATACGCTATTCAATGTATAATTTCACTTTCCATTCATCTTTCATTGCGATTTCATGTGTTCTAAAGGCCTACATTAACATTATATAATTATCTCGGGTGGAAGCAACGTTACAATACTCGCTTTCCGTTACGCTACGTGATTGGAATTGGTACAAATTTATTTTTAATCCAACGCTTATGCCATATGAGTAAATAGTGTTCTGTTCTGTATATAAGTATATGGCGAATCGTCAGGGGGAAAGATGAGACGCAGTCTCATGGACTCTTGATGCACCATGATCGTGCAATTTAACAATAAAAAATAACTACTTACTGAAGATATGTTTGTAAAAAGTAGAAACAGTAAATGCATACCAGAAATGTTTTTACGTTTTAAATCAAGGACATTTTTAGTAACGTTCAAAATACTTAAAATATGAGCATTAATAATTCGATAAATAAATGATTTAGTGTTTTGAGTCATACACTAATAAAACTTACTTTTGAGCAAGAATGCGAGTTGTTTCCTCAGAGAGAATTGAGACTCTAGAAATGTTTTCAGCCGCTTGGTTTGCTTTGTGAGATGCAGCCATGAACCATGCTGCGGACCCTGGTGCATGGTGAGTCCCTGCATAATTAAAACATTTTTATTTTAAAACACAATATAATATGCACATTTTTATTGTCAAAAACAACACTTTCATTTAGTTTGACTGCAGTTGCACTCAAAAATCATTTTTATATTAAATAAATATCATGAATATCTTATTAATACTGCATAAGGGTATTTGTACCTTTACACTTAACATTAGTTAACTATCTGATTTTGGAATTTATTAGCAGCTAGATGTTTAGAATGTAGTATGCAATACTGAATCAAAATAAATCCATTCACCGAGGGTCATTTAATATACAGTACACAATGTAAATGACACAACACTATTCAATCATTGATACCTAAATTGAATTCAAGTAAAATTTAAATACGAAGATTTATTGTCAGTTAATTGAGATACATAATAAAAGTCTGTAATTTATGTAAGTACTGCATCAATAAATAACAATGTAGCACCGACATTATAAATATTGTAAACACCTTTTTACAGGATGTTAGTTACCTACTTACTCAACTTGATCTGTCTCTGTCATGAAATAAAATCATATACGTCACTGCTACAATTAGATTATATCTGGTAGTAATTATTCAATGTAAGTTTACAATTCTCCATTCATAAGTGAAGGGGTAAATAGCAGCTAAAAGACAACAGAAATAGAATTATAATTGATTGGTATGGGTTGATTGTGAGTGTGGAGGTATTCCAGAAAGTAAATACTCTTAGAAACTCCTGCAGTCTCACGCTGGCATTTAATTTTCAAACAAGAAATCAATGAGCAAACCCTGAACTCAATTACGATTTAAAATTGAACAGCAGAATTAATAAATATTAGTACCTACCACACTACTGCGCTTCTTGAATACAAATGTTACAATTATAATGTTGTAAAGGGAGTTCGATTGTTCAACCAACATTTTTAATGACATCTTCCCTCCGGCAAATATCCATTCTCCTTCTTGACAGAGGGTAATATTATGATAATTCTGTCTTTGTGACAGATGCAGTCAAAAAACGTCATGCACGTGTTGTATCCATGTTTATAATCGAGTAGTAGCATTTTCTATTACGTAATATTATGGTAATGTAAAAAATGCATCTGTGAGACGGTACGTCACTCCATTGTCAAATGGAAACATTATACCTACCAAAGTATCTTATAAGTACGACTGACTAAACTATATGATTTTATATTGAAGATACAACTTGAATGGTCGAATCAACATTTACTTTTTCATCATCTTTGCATAATTTGTATTTTATTGTCGAGTGACTTCAAAGTCAAAGTCTTTTGGGTTTGTCTAAATCAATGATGATTGATCAAAGTTGTTTCAAAGATTTCTGTCTTGGAATTTTCCAGGGGATTCCCGTACAAAACGAAAGTGTAAGTCATAAATTATAAAGAAGATAAATTATTATATTGCTTATAATTTACAATAGTGATGACATCAAGGTTACATTTCATCTCAACAGCTAAGTACTAATTGTGAAATATGGTTGTTCTTCGATTCATTTTTTTCTAACTAAACCTCAGGGAAAGATTAAGTTACACAGCCACAGCGAATGCATTTCTCAGTTCTCAGTAATTCCGTTTATATACATGCCTAATATTGAATATTGCCGTTTGCAAACATTACATTTCCCAAGTATAATAATATCATAGTAACCTTAAGCTATATCATTTCTGTTATGTCCATTCCATACATTAATGATCTATCATTTCAAAGAACGTAATTAGAATAAATATTATGCTAAGTATCAGATAAAAATTAGCTAGCACACCCTGACACTATTTTAGCGAAGACGGACTTTGAACATTCTTCATTTCAATTATCCCTTACACCGACTTTCCCAAGTTTTTTGCAAGGCATGAAATACATTTTCATGTGTATAGAATAGTCATGCAGGCTTTGATTAATCAGCGTAAGAGTCAGTATATTTCTTAAAATGATTTTTAACCTAATTGAAATGTAAAGGTATCATTTATAAACGGCAGAAATCGACCTGAATATTAATACAGATAAATCTCGAAAGGTCATAAGAGCATCTTTTAATTTGTACTGCATTTTTAATACGTATGAAGAAACAACCCTAAGATTATTGTTTTAACTTGTAGGATGTACTATTTCTACAAGCAATATTATAGTAAATAGCAATCTGACAATTACAAACCTTACAACACGAAACATTCTTCTTAAAATCGCAAGGCGCTTGTTTTATGACTTTCTTGCAGTTTTGTTATACTTGGTCGTGTTGCATTAATGAATTATTGCTATTTTGACGTGACTGAATTACATCATAGCTTTTTTGTATTACATTTATTTAACATTGCCTTCACTTATTTATCTGTCCTGTGCATTTCTTCCTCTTCAGTGTCTACTGATAAAGATATACGCTGTGACTAACACAATGCTTGTGCACTTTACCTTTACCTTTCTAATATAAATCAACTGTTTAGTCAACGGAGTAGAAAAGTACGTAATGCATCTGCATTTGAATTGAAAACAGGCAGCATTTTGTAAATTTTAATTGCTCACAGACATTAATAATGCAAATCCTGTCTGTTACGTATTACAGTAGAGCAATATTTACAAGCATAAGTACAAAGACACATTGACTGTGTCAGAGGTCATGAAGAGGTGACCGACTGACCCCATCTTTGAATTTAGCCTTCCAATGGAATATGTACGTGCACCAGGTAGAAGTTAATCTCAAACCTTTCTTGAGTTATCATTTATATGGCAACTCGAGAAATCCTACAGACAGACAGACAAACAGAAAACGTATTCGCATATAAGTTTCATTACAAAACGGTAATTAATAATACAGTAAATGTAATACATAATATGTCTTCTTATTTTTATTCTGCTATGTAATCGTATGCATGACTTGTAATGCCAGGTAATCCTGTTACGTATAAAATGCCTTTCGATTTTGCAATGCCCACCTTTAACCTTATTACTAGGTGTGTATATACACATTCTGACAGGTAACAACAAATTATGGTTTATACAACAGAAATAATTTGTAATACAGTTGTACAATTTTAATTTTTAACAAATGTCCTTAGTCTCCTTAGGTGTTTTAAGCTATAAGCGCTATTCTTATAAAAACAATTCCCTAATCACTTAATAAGAACAAGATTAGGAAGAGCATACTTTTTCCTGGCGCCCACGCTGCGATGCAACAATGCAATTAGTGAGACTGACGAGTCATTCAATCGTGATCGTGAGTAGATATAGGTAAGAAATTAATGTGTTTATTTTGTTTATGACTGGTCTCAACTCTTAACCTTAATTGCTCAGCAAAATTTAAGGAAATCGTTGCATTTGCAGCGTTTGCATTAATCATAAGTAGATAATGCATTATTTAAATCATTCCCCAGTTTACGAACGATCACAAATCAATGTCATTTAATAAAACTTCCTTCTTTGGTTTAATGTATTTGTATTGCACTATTAGCAGATTAGCACTGTAATATTTACTCGCCAAAAAGTCTTCGTGACTCTTAAAAACAATTTACCTCCCACTATCTTATTCAGATTTTTTTTTGGAATAACCTTAAATCTGAGATTTAATCATTTAATATGCGAATCTACAGTTGGAATAAAAGAAGGGATACAAGGGGCTTATCAATTTATTACCATTACCCAAATAAGAATGCGTTTATTATTGTGTGATAATAGCATTAATTGTAATTCGGCATTTGATAATTATGATCCAATTTAGCCCTCACGGAAGTTCAACCCACTCCATTTGAACAATCAAGAAAAATAACATCCTTTTTAAAAACTGTGTATGTATTATACTCTTGCTAACTTTTGTAAAGAGTAGGAAAGTAGGATCATAAACACGCAAAATAAATGCAGATCATCCATAACAAATCTCATAACTAGAAAAATAAGTATCTACAGGTTATATTATAATGAACGACGAATATACAATTAAATAAATAAAGCAGTAAGCAAAAACATTTTCATTCATGTTGATGTGTTAATTTTGACCCCTGAACTAGTTGATGTTAATATTACAGTTATGTATAACAAATTGCTGTGACGGAATCATATCACCTTGGCTGGAAATAAATTACAGTATTTAGTAAAATGTTAGACTGCATTTTGCATTTAGTATGCATTTACACATCCATCGGAGACGTAAACTCAACTGGTAAAACCTGTTGAGTCACTTTCAATAGAGCTATGCTTCGTAATAATATTACATATTAGCATACATATTCGTAATATTATTATGACCATAAATACAGTACAACAGGATAATAAGTTTGCGTCTAATAAAAATTTTGAGATAGCAAATGTATAACTGCAGTACAGTGTAAAGGCTTTATGATCCAATAGCTAATTTTGTCGATGTTTTAAGAGAATAGAAAAAGTACCTTTTATTTTTGTTAATTTTTTTCAGGCGCACGTTTAAATGAAACAAAGTTTAATCTGAGATAAATTGTTTGAATGTTTATGGAAGACAACACAGTCAACACAGAATACTTTAAAGCTCTCTCGATAAGAACACTTGAAGTGTTTTAGGTAAAAATAATAATGTACATAAAGCAAAAACTAACCTGACGCATAGATTTGAGGCTGAAAGACGTCAAACCGGTGATAAACGATTTTCTGGGCATGAGACGCAGCTTGAGCAATATCTTCCGCAGTTATGCGAGGCAGCGGAGGGATCTGAAGTCCTATTTGTCTCTTATCTCTTGCTGAATTTGTAATGTTTCTATAATTATTTACACTATCATCTAAAGCAGCATTCAAACTTCTGTGATTTCGAACTATTATAGAATTTTGATTATGTGGAAGCCATAGGTGGTAGTAAATATCGTGATAATCGTTGACTACTGGTAAAATCTGCGTGGACGTCACCAAAATCCAAACCCACGCCAAGATAAAGAAATCTTTCCACCTAAAAGGGACACACAACAAATAATATATAATCAGCTATTCACTTTTAATTGGAACGATTATTCAGAAAGCATAATAAGACATCACACACATCAACATAATAATATTACATACAAATGTATCCATAATATTCGAATAGTCTCAATGTGATTATAATGATGCATACGTAATAGCAATAGTCCATCATTTAGCCCAATAGGTCTAGTGTTACTTTCTTGTTGTAGGTCTGTATCTTTTACGTTCCCTAAGTCTGCGGCACCAATATACAGATACGACTTTCATATAAGTAGCGTGAAAACGGAAGATCATAATCCTAAATGATATCTGCCGTTACCTTCACTTTTACACCCATCGACTGTCAACAGCTCATACGGCAATGATGATTATTAAACAACGAAGTTAGTTGTTTCTATGATTTCACTCTGCCCCTGTGTCCGTCCGTACGTCCGTCTGTGTACACGATAACTCAAGAACAGTTTGAGATAATGACCTCAAACTTGGTACACGTGTTCTAGTGGTTCATTGGAAGGCTAATTTCGAAGATGGGGCCAATCGGTCAACTCCTTCATGACCTTTGATACGCTGAATATGTCATCGTAGAAGTAACCTTGTAAGTATTGCCCCGATGTAGCAGACAATTATGTTACCTTCTTAAGGAATTTAAAGCTATTCCAGGCGCACAGTTTCCGACAACAAAGCAAGCAGTTAGCAAGAGCTTGCGAGTGTGTGTTATTTTCTTAAACCTTGGTTTTTGGAATACTTCTTGGAATTGTTCTTGAAATGCTAATACTTTGCGAAATTTTTTGAATAATATTTCATTAGTAAGAACACGTCCCCTAAAGTGATTTCCTGGAGAAGTTTTAAGTTCGCTTGGAAGCTCACATATACGTATACGCATGTGAGCAATTGATATACAAATTTTCATACGAAAGTCAAGTGAAATTATACGTGTTCAAAAAAGCATAAGCAATCCAACAATGCAAAATCATTAAGCAAATTAAATATTTATATTTTCATAACAGTGCGCTTTAAGTTTCATGTTTTTAAATATATTTTATATTACGAAACTTCGTTGCTTCATTACACCTGGTATTAAGTCTCACAATTAGGTACCTAAATCATTATCGAGCACGATTCAATTCAAAAATCAATTGATGAGTAACTATTTCACAATAGTTATAAATTTATTCACGTTTGTTCTTTTGATACTGACTTAGGTAAATATTATAAAAGATTGTATGGTACGTAGATATTTGAAGTGTATTGATTTCTTACGCTAAATATAAGTGCTGACTTTACCCAATGATTTTCTTTGTAATACCTAACGAAATATTTAATACAATGACGCCTCTATAGTTGCACTTTATCCCCTTCACCCTTATAGACCTTTCCTTTTAAATACGTGTTCTTCAGAAGTGTAACATTATGCCATACTGAGGATGCAAACTTACTTAACAACATTGTCAAAAATTAAATCGCTTTTACATTTAGCCGTGTAATTTTTCCACATAATTGTAAATACTCATCTCTACTTTATGTTCTCATTTAAACATAAAGATAGGTATATCTGTAAATATTTAAACATTTTATAGCGAAAAAATAGAAACAAGCAGTTGTATAATTTGATCATTTGTATTGGTGTTAAATACGGTAAAATGTTCAACCAAATAAAAGTTTTTCATGGGTTCATATCCTCAATCATTCAAGTTACGACTATGAATATTGATATAAAAATTTCTTACGTGTTACAGCAAAACCAATTAATATACTGATACCTTAATTAAATTACTATCGAATGCTGGAAAAAACTTAATTAGAAATAATTGGTTTTCTAGTGTATGTTTTACTTGCTTTACATTTCTATCCTAGCTAAATATATATAAACGGATGTTCACATTTGATTACTATGCACAATTCTCATCCTTGAACTACCTTATAATGTTTGCGAGATTTCACCGAAAGTTTCATCCTCATAATAATATTATGATCATAGTACGTAAAGTTTAGAAAAATATCAGTGAAAGTTTTACAAGAGGACAATAAAAATTTTACGGCGCAGTGTTAATAGGAGGTACACCTATTACGAGCATGAAGGAACAAACATATAAAACTATTTTCTGATGTGCAAGAACCTACAAAATTGACAAACTCATAAGGCTCCACCACACATACCAACAATTACAATATTTTTGATGGTGCATGCATCTTGCATACCTTTTACGCCTACGTTGACTTCTCAACCTGACTCTGATTGTGTGCGTAGTCTTTACTTTCCATATTATGTGATCTGTGTTAGTAATGCCAATAGTGTAATGTGCATAACAGATACAATACGATGATGCTGTAAAAACGATGAAGAATAACAAGTAGGTATTGAGTGTGTTCTCCATTCATAAAACGGGTTGACGACGAATACGTAGCGAAGTGTAAGTGTAAACTGTAATTTGAAACGGTAAAAGGTCTGTAGGAGGTGAATGAGTCTAGGACGAATTAACAATGAGTTATAAGCAGAATTATTCGTATTTAAACTCTTGTCAGGTATCACTCTCAATTTCTATTTGCATGTGTGGTTACAGTTGCAAGACAACTTTATGACGATGCAGGATCAAGCGGCGCCTCTCTGTCCTATGTGCCTATATCCATCATTCATGTAAAATTACACGTTGCGTAAACAATGCTAACATCTAATGCTGATGAAAAACATCTACAGGAATATGATAACAAGTTTTACAAAGGTACACAACAATAATAATAATAAACAACTTTAGGTACTATCTGTAATTGTAAGTTTGTGGAACATGGCAATATTACGAAAGGAAAAAATCATGAAGAAAATATTATAAAATGAATAAGTGAGATTTGGGCTTCAATTCACGGAAAAAATTATTCGTGTGAGAATGAAGATAGTTTCTGAATTGCTAAAATTTTTCGACACTTTCCAAAATGAGAAATATTTCCCGTGTATACTAATAATTAAAATTCATGGTAATCTTAAATTTTAAATGCAGTACCTATATAGTACTTATTTATTTAAATTTCTAAATCATTGTTTGTACTTCCTAAAAAGGAAAATGAAATTGTATTGAGTCTAATTGCAGGGCCGTTATTAACATGCAGAGGAGAAAATCGTTCTTAGTATACTCTTGATCCTTCTTCACCTCAATTAAAAGTACACAAAATAATGTATTACATTGTACACATGATCGTTTAATCTTATCGCCTTAAAAAATCTTAACTTTTTATAAATCTTTGACAATACTCACATTTTTCACTGCGCATAAAATTAATTTATTGACTTTTGTACAGTTAAAGCATATAAAATTTTACCACAATTTACATGTGAGAAGGTGAACGGGAGAACCTTTTTTCCATTATGTCACTACGAACATTCGTAGGTCATAGGCAATTTACAATTGACCATTCATAAGGCGTATAATTCTTCCATATACTTTTAAAAGCATTTTCTTAAATATTTCGAAAAGAATCCAATAATAATAAATGCTTATATTTTATTCGCGCTCCTCATGCGATTTTGTTGTCAAATGTGTTCATAGGCCCAAATTTATTACAGTAATTATTCAAACTTGAGCAATACAAGTATTAAGTTCATACGTTTAATGTCTAGTTGAATTTCTGCCTATGCAAAAATTGTGTACGCAAATCTGATTTGGTTACGTTAGGAAGTAGGTATATATTACCTAGGTACTTTTAAGGAAGATGCGTGGCCGGAGTAAAAAACTTAATATTCCTCATAGAACATTGCATCTTACAAACACACTACATTACTTTGAGGTAGCAGATAATTTCATGTACGGAGAATTACTGACCTGTTGAAAAGAGTTGAGTAAGAGTAACAGGAGTTGCTACGCAAAACAAAGGACAATAAATGAGCCAAGCATAAATCTTGCAAAAGATATGGATAGAAATGGATGTACCTTACATGGAAAGTACATTTTATTGTACGTATTGAGTTCATGGCTATTTTAATTTGCATCCATGAAGCATCCAGCATCTTCCCATTGATTCTTTTATGCTCAATGTGTCATTTGTAATACTGCAGTGTAAATGATTCCTTACGGACGTACGGATGCTGACGGACGTGTGTGCAGGTCAGACATAGGTTGAAAAATGTGTAGGATGAGATCTTGCTCATCAATCAGTCATCATTGCGCATTATTATAAGCACCACAGGCAAAAATGACTGTACCGCAAATGAATAACGAATTCTCCACAGGTACAAAGTACTCTTATTGTTGGTTCATAAGCATTCGTTCATTAAAAAATATATGAGGACAAAAAATTAAGTAAATTGTATTTTAGATTTAAACCGCGTTGTAATTCCACTGCCTTTAGATAATGATGATGAAATTCCTTTTTCTGGAACCGCTGAACTAACGAAGCGTATCATAAAAATCTCCCATCATGTCGTTCGTAAATGTTTGTATTGTAATTTTGGCTTGAGCATACATGATAGCTTGAGGCTATCATGACTGTGGCTAGGATTGTTATGTAATATGAATTTACTTGATTTTGCACAAACATTCGTTCTTTGCAAATCAATTAGTTTTTTGTGCAGATGCAATATATTTTTGCTACACCCGGTTTCAGGAGAAGGGAAGACTCCACTGCGTTTTATATTTATCTTCCAAAATTACAAACAGACAAGATTCATTTTCTTTCTTGCACAAATTCGTCTTACCTAGTTGTGCAATATATAAACGAAACAAAATTTCTGCTACTATGAAAAACATTCGCTTCCTTGAAATACTAATCCTGGTATAACGTTTTGAATACAGAAGCAGAAAATGAAAATAGACACCTGAATTCTTCCATGTTTCATCAATATTCATTCAGGTACACGCTAAGAAGTATAAGTGAGTGCCATTGAAAGCATTGATTCTAATTTGACACATGAACGTCACATTATTCCAACACCTTTAGTCTCAAGGATGTTTACACCGTCTTGTCTACTATAACTGGTTTATTGTCTAATAATTAGTCACAATGAAACACAAACAAATTCTTTAATCATCCAAAGGTGTGTGAGAGAAGTGTGTTCAACAAAGCAGCATTATTAAACAGGTACCTATAGATATACTTACTGGGTTATTTATTACCACCGTATCATATTTAACAAAGGAAAAAAAAACCTCAGAGTGTTGCCCGCGAGCCAAGTTTTCTGTTTAGTTTACATAACATGATATTAATCAGGCTTAAAAGCTTAATACTGATTGCCGATTAATCATTTTCCACAAAAATGTTATTTTGCTTTGTGGAAATTACAAAAATTAATTCTATAAAAAGAATTTTTTATTCTCATACTCTACCAACGACACCATAACAATCAATGGGCTAATGGGCACTCAATATAGGTACTTATTACTTAAACATAGTAATTAATAAATAAGTAAAATACAATTTCGCTGGTAATTGTTTAAGCCAATAATATAAGCCGCGTATGTATATGAGTCGTACAGTATAAGTTCAATTGACAATAATTTATTCATTGTAGTTGTTAGAGTTCCTACATTTCCATACATGTTGTGCATTTAGAGTTTTTATTTATCTGTGCATTCACATAGGTAGTTTATTCAACTGCAGTTCACTCTAGGCGATATACAAATTGCTGCGTTTTTTACAAATGCAACTTATGTGGTTGATGCAGTTGTGCTATGTGATTATTCTACCTATATCTAAACCTATATAAAACCTACTCAAGAAATTGCAATTTGCAATTCACACACAATGAAGAATGCAAAATACAAAATACCTATACACAATAATAACGCAGCACATATAAATAGCACGCATGATATAAAATTACTCTGTAAATACATATACACCAACATATATTTACCATTTACACGCACTAAATACCTAATGAAATTATCTATAGTAATACACACTCCTTATTAGAATTCCCATAATAATTGTTTATTATTAGTCATTAGCCGAGATTGATTGAATACCAATTAATTAATGTGTTATCTCAATGAGAATCATTACCGGACTACTAATGACTTACGCGTAACGTGTTTTAGCTTTGTACACATAATTCAATGATACTTCTATAAAAGTATACTTAT
This sequence comes from Pogonognathellus flavescens, assembly GCA_019776165.1. Lineage (NCBI taxonomy): Eukaryota > Metazoa > Arthropoda > Collembola > Entomobryomorpha > Tomoceridae > Pogonognathellus > Pogonognathellus flavescens. The sequence continues at coordinate 12,750 of JABASD010000551.1, forward strand.
ACGTAAATATTTGTACAGTGTATTTTATTATGATACCTTGAACACAACATTGTAATTCATTATCAATTGACAATTTCAATTCATCACTTTCATTTATTATGTCAACAATTCTAAATGCACCAAGGCTTCTACAGAAGAACTGCAGATGTATTTTTATCTCATGTTAACGAAGATGAGTCCAAGAGAAGATCTGGTTAATGCTTAAGCACTGTGTGATTCCTATTATTTCAACGTTATAATATACCAGAAAAATATTTAAATGTATAGACTATACCTACAGACAGACAATTGCTTAGTTTTCAATTCCTATAACCATAACCTATAGGAATTCTGCAGCAATATGCTTATTAGCCTAGTGGATCTGTCATGCCATTATGTAAGATTAAACATTAACAATAGAAAAAGAATTATATTTTGCAGATATGAATAGATGCATTCATACGCTAAAAAGAAGGCCACACATTGGATGCCTCTGTGATGTACAGTGACAGTGACACTATATGCTACTAGGTATCTGTAGTTACGTTGCATGCTAACAATAAGCAAAAAATTTTAGTTACGCAATAATGTGTCTAAATGTCTAAACGACAATTACCTACACTTTTTGATTCTCATTGTGGACAAGATAATAATATCAAATTACAGGTACATCATACGACTTGAGCAACAATAACCTTTCTGTCGTTTTGTATTCATTAATTTTAAAGATAATAAGTGTTTTACTATGGTATTGTTAGTTATAGGTAATAGGTATATCAACACACACTATGGTTTTCAGCACCCTTAATAGAGTAATATAATATTATTGTGTACAATCACTAAACCGTTCTTGTGCAACATAGTCTTCCGCAAATTTTGCATTAAATAAATTAATGGTAGGCTGTTACTGTACTCTACATTATATCGTACCTACATTTATTGTTCTATAAAAGCTATTTATTCTTTTCTGGGGATTTTTAAGCCACTTTAAATCACAGTACAATGTAAGTCACCTAAGGCACGTATTTTACTGTATTATTGATATAAAACAATTGGACATTGTTTTCACTGGTATACACAACGCACAATTAGTCTGCATTCTAAATTAAGACCACTTTAGTTGGCAAACTGGGTAAAATAAAGCCAATTTTTCAAACCATCGATTTAAAGAAATATCTAAAGGTTCTATAATAAATGATTTGCAGACAATATGATTATAAATTATAATTATCAATTATAAGCAACGTAATAGCAACTTAGAGGATGTTGCAAAAGAGCATAGTAGTATTCTGTACAACTGCAGTTATTATATTGACTTTTAAATAAAAATTCTAACGGAGTAATAAAAATGAGTTATAAATTCAACGCTGCTTTCACAAACATTAAATCTCACTAATTCTGTCAATACTAAAATTAATTGATTGATGCGTCGTATGTTCACGGTTCAGAGCATTAATCACTAGTAGCATTCCCAATGCATAATATTAATTAATATTCATTTATTGCAACTACTGAAAATTTCTCTGTTTATTAACTGATTGCACTGCATCGACTACGGACACAGAGAATTCTGTGTGTACCTGAAAGATGCAATCTTTCAATAAGTACGGCATGCTAGTACAATAATTGTTAATTGCAACGCATATAAAGCTGAGACACTAGAACAAAAGTACCCCAGTAGAAAAATTTATTTATTATTATTATTGTCGATGATTGAATGCAACATCCACCCTGTTTTGTCTCAAGTCAGTTTTTGTCTTTGGAAAATAATAGCACTGCGAATACACATAGGCAGAGGCGTAATTAGTATAAGATGTACTACCAATATATTGCAGCATGAAATTCTCTAATAGACCCTTAGACACAATATTTTATTTCAGAGTACAGTGCAACTAATATTATATGTTGAAAAGAGATTCAGTGATGAGAAATAAATACTTGCATCCGATACAGGAGGATTGGTGGCACCGCATACATTCATTTATCATACACCCATCTGGAAAGTCCTTTGACTTGACTTGTGTAATAAGTTAATAAGACATTTGACTTGACTAAAAATGAGTTGCATGCCTTATTAACCTTATTGTTCAACCATAAGAACTCCCTGATGTATTATAATTGTCATAAACCATTTGTAACGGTCCAAGGAAGTAACGAAGTATCAGAAAAGCTACTCTGACTCTGAGTATTAACAACAATGGTTGTATTCTAATATTCAACCACTGTTGGTCACCCAACTCAAACGTTGGTGGTCTTCACTGCTAAACATACATAAGTGAAATTCACAAAGCAATATTTAGAATTCATTGAATATTTGAGGCTGTACTGACGCAGTAGTTACAAAAGGTCAAAGGTAATGATAGAGTTGACCGAATGAAATATTATTATCTTTGAATTAGGCTCACATAGGTCCTTACTTGTATGTGTACCAAAGACTAAAAAAATCTCATTGCGTTCTGAAGTTAACACGGTGAAGGACAGACAGGCGGACAGCTTTACTATTTCCATAAAGTAACTTCGTTACTTAATAATGCAGTACAAGTGTAGTAGTAGTATTGCAACCGCGTGTGTGTAATTTCGATTTCTATTGAGATGTAAAATGCAAAACTACTTCTACTCGTCGTTGTGTCGACGGGTCTAGCCCTGTTCTTTATATTCTTAGATCAAACTTGAGACTTTCTTTACTTACCCACCTTCTTTGTATTTATTTATACTTTACTACATACTCAATCTCACTGTTTTTGCTATACATAGTCACATAATATGCAATAATTTGTTTTTCGATGACGTTGTTCAAAGTCATATATTATGATTGTAATAGTAGTATGCAAATACACAGTGGGTTTACTTCTTTATTTCATTAATTGACATCCATACCGTGACGATTTAATCACACAGAAATAAATATTGTTTCCTCCACTTTAATTTTGCACACTATTGCATACCGCGCATACTACCACCATTTTTCCACCTACACAATTTAAATCATTTTGACTAGCTCACATTACATATTTTGTATCGCTAATGAAAGTAATAATACCCAACAGTACGTTCTCTTTTGCTTTATTAAGCTACGAACCGTAGGTTTAATGTTTCTGTTAAAATCTCAAGTCAATGGTTATAACATTGACTTTAGCATGTTAATATACATTTTAACATCATAGCATAGCCGTTATTATCATATGTAGAAAAAGTTGTGTCACAACGATTCAAATTGAATTTATTAGATTGCATGATAGGAGAAAAATATTATAACTAAAGAAATATAAATACTGAGAAGATATACGCTTGTTGTCAAAGGACGGTGCTAGCATTGTATCCGAACACTTCATCTCGGAGAGCACTTCTTCACACAATGCACTTCATCGGCGGAGTAAAATTCATGGCCCGAGCCTATTCTCGCCTAACTTCTTATGCATCTTACTTTTTCTACTCAAATTTGGCATAATAATAATGCAATATTTTTGTTAGTAAGTATGGTAGATATTTTTTATTTCCTCAGTCAAAGTGAGAAATGATTCTAATCAGACAGTATAAAAGAAAAAGTGAAGCTAAGCAGGATTCATTAAATAATTCAGGGGAAGAAAAGCACAAAAGATGAAGGATTCGAGCGATGAATTACTCGGGCAATGAAGGGCACAGCATAGGGATGAAGGGCTAATAGGCGATGAAGTGTTCCCGATTGTTCATACGTAGCAATACGTACGTATGTCTATATGTATGTGTGATTTATTTATATTATGCACGTGGAACACACCTTCTTTATACCTTTAAAAAGTATTTGTAAATTCAATGGATGTATTAATTTGTTGTATGTCATTAAGAAAACCATTGTAAAGTGAATGTTTCTCTGGACCAAAGCAAACGTCTTGACGGAAGTAGAAATATTATTCTCATGTCAACAATTAAACTAATGTAAAACGAAAGACAAACCGGACGTGATGTTCATAATTCTGTGTGACAAAAGAACGCACATTGCCATAATAATCATTAGGTACCTAATAATCATTAGAAAACAACACATCAAAAAGATTTAGTTGTTATGACAAGTCGGCTATGAAATGTGTCTCTGAAAGTATAGACCTTCGTAGAGAACATAAGATTATATAAAGGATAGAGGAACATTATATATTGTGATATTATATTTAAATACACAAGCCTTACTTATAATATTAGAGTGAAGAGTAGAGATTAGCAGAACCGGAGTTACGCCAATAAGGAACGTCCTTAAAATGTGATCTTTAGACAGTGAGATGTGGTTGCAAATAAACAATAACATCTAATGACACGCTGTGTAGATACAACAACAGTTACCTCTGTAAATCCTCAATTACGACGTCGTAAATGTTAAGTAAGGGTGGCGAGAGTTGTGGTTGTATTTGGAGAAGTAAGAAGTACAATACAAATTACAAATGTCTCAAAATAAGCAGCAGTAACCGTGTAGAAATTGTTACGTGTGAAAGCGACAGTAAAATTCTGTGTGTGTGTAATACAAGCAGAATATTTATTTTTTATACTTTGCAAATCGTTCAAGTAAATGGGAAAGTGAATAATATTTATCTTAGAATGTAGATTCCAGGGGATAAAGTATAAGATCTTAAACCGAAACGCATACTAAAGTTTTTTGTCCGACCTTATTCTGCAATTTCCTAACCATCTGCACATAAATTATTATTTATGTATCATGACATGACTCTTCCTTTTGTTGGTCAAGGTTACTGAATTGTTATTTATTACCCTAGTTTTACATGCAATCTCTCAAGAAATAATAATTCCTTTCTGTTGATATAAGTACCCTTTTATGTAGTCTTATGGGGCAAATTGAATTGTAATTAAAACAAGGCTGACGTAACGATAAGCACAGCGAAATCTTTTTACAATAGAGGCTAATAAAAATAAACAAAGTTGAGTAATATTGAATTTAAATATATTGAACGATTAATTAAAGAGGAAGAAGATATATAGGTATTATATAACTTATAAAATCTAAATACAGTAATCAACGTTGTGTAGCAGTATCAGCATGTTTTGTACAGATAGATAGACGTACAAACCAGGAAGAAAATAGAAGACAAGCAAAGTATATAAACAATTTTACATAATGATGCAGTTTTTATCAACTTAATACTGCTTGCATTATTACTACGGCACGATATGCAACGATGGGAATAAAAGTCATCCTAATGCTTAAACACATCAATCAGTAAATAGCCATCCTCGTGTGCAGGATACATTAGACTGAAAATGCTCTTTGGCTGCGTCTCTAGTTAGTACGTCACTATGTGTATAAATGTGTGACTGAGTAAATAAATAAATATGTACAAACTGGAAAATATATTAACAAATGTATTGTAGTAGTTATATGCACGTGGGAAAATTAATCTGATATAGGTATCTATATGCATACCATCTCGAATGTTACACTTACATATTTACATGAGGGTGTATAGTATATCATAAATACATGTAAGTTTCTCATAAGCAGCTTGTTTATTGTAAAATAAACCCGACGCAGAGTTGAACTAGTTGTTTGCGTATGATGTGAGGACTAATGTAGTGAGAATAATTTCTAATCTGTGTTATAAACAGTGAGAATAAGAATTTTCAATGTCTTTAACAATATGGGTGAGCAAATGTGTATCTCTCAGTATTATCCACTTTTTATTCCTTGCCCTTCAGAGGACTATTCAGCTAAACCTGGTTTAAGTGAGATACCTTTACAAAAGGATAATGCCGAAAAAATCAGCATGCATGTTACGCAAAATTACAATTATACTAGCATGATATCATTTCTATTGATAGACTCTTGTTCCTGTTGTTTTGAATCCATGTAACATTTTGGTCAATTTTCCTTTTTTTCTTGTCAAACCTTCAATTATAAAAATAAGTATTTTAAAAAACTGTGCCATCTAACTCGTAACGATGAATTCTGTATTAATTTAATGCTGTTTTTAATGTCAGAATAAATGACACGCGACATGTCAAAGACAAAAAATGGTTTCATGTAAACAAAAAAATATAGCGAAGCAAATCACGGCATTAGCTTTGATCTGGAAACGATACCAGATAAAAGTGAAAAATGTACCTGGAAATTGATAAATGCCTACGCACAATCAATTTAACACGAAAATTTCGTACACTTTTGTATAAGCTGTATATACCTCATCTTGTAGATTCAAATAACTGTGTTATGATGATGAACCATAATAGTGCTACGTCGGAAAAGAAGGTGGTACGAGAAAGATGAGATAATCATAGATATTACCTAAGAATGAATCATAAGTATGCAATGCAATTTGGCGTTGGTTAATAAAAGGAAACACGTTTAGAGGAACTTCAAAAAAATCCAATTTGCTTTCGGGCGTCAACTGAAAATAAAAGGCTTCAGGTTTCTGACTTTACACTTCCAGATCTTCGACCTTTTTCATACTAAAAATGGGAACTATCCAAACCGACTCTCACGTCCAGACTTGAACCGTGCCATCCAGACATCACAATACATTTAACATAATATCGTGAATATCACAATGAAATGGTTCTCATTACACCGGTCCTGACAGCAAAGTGGTATTTCAGTGTTACTGTGTTAGTCAGATATATTTTTGTGTGCTTGGAGAACTTGTATGGTTGGAAAATGCATTTTATTACATTGTAGCACACAGAGTTCAAAATTCTCTGAATCTACCTACACACAATGTGTGTATGTTATTTCATTATAATATTTTGCAATCAGCAATTACGTTAAGAACACCTACTGGTACTTGTACTAATAAGAATAACTCTAAATATGAATTATTCATTGCAGGATGGTAAATAAATTACTAAAGATCTAATCTAACTAGTAATTCCAGCAAAGGGGCAACTTGATTCAAATAAATCACAATTATCTTTAACTGAATAAAAATAATAAATTGCTATTATTACCACTTTTATTCATTACAACAAGAAAGTAACACCTGTGGAGCCCTATAATGTTTTTGTATTACAAAAATTAAATTGAAAATGTAGATTAAATTGTATATAAATTCATTGCACTTACCGGCTCATGATGTTGATTTTATGGAAATCACCGGAGGAATTACGATGATACCGCAAATAAACGCAGCTACGTTAAAACTTTAATTTAATACCACAGAAATCCACACAGAAAATAAATAAACACTCCTGGGACCAATACACCTTCAGATATAGTGGGACACCACAATTACAAAATGTCACAATAAATATGGTAATTACGCTGGACAATGTTCCAATTCAAGGGATCATGGAAGCATACAACGTAAAGAATGAATAAAAACTAAGACTATAACACTAATAGTTCATTCCAGTCATTCCAATACAACTTTTTATACCAAACACTTTAAAAGGATGACATCATATTCTTTTTCTGCGTTGAGTACATCATTTTTATTGTATGAATACGGCTACATGCAAGATGCAGAGAAGAGTAACTAAAATTGTGATTAAGGAGCAGGATAAAAGGTAAAATGTATTGTGTTACGATTTACGACGACTGCTATTACTATCTTCACTCTACAATCTACTACATAGCAACAGAAAGGTTTTAAGTTATACAAGTTCACAGAAGTTGAGACTTGAGACAAAAAATTATTCGGAGAAATCCTACATAACGTCAACAGTTTGACTAAGCTTATTATTCAAACAGGATTTAAACTTCAAAATTTTTCTAAACCCACCCCCTTTTTGAAGGACTCTATAAATTTAAATACCAGAAGGAAATAAATTCATGAAATTTCGATAAAATGCTAAAACATTTATTTTAATTTAGTACTACTTGAGAATATTTTAGAGAAGATATAAATATCAAGCCTGTAATTAGCTAACGGTAGTGTACATGATAAATGTTGTTTGGAGAACGGACTCTGACTGCTGGACAGATAATAACAGGAATAATGGAGAAGTTAAGTTGCAATATATAAAAACTATTAGGAGAACTTGTTGGGTGTATGGATTGTAGCTCACCTTGTGCAAAAGTGATGCGTTCGAAGAAAAGTGAGTTGAGATTTAAGATTCTGCTTTACTGAGCACTTCTCCATCCTTTACTAGCACAGTTTTCATGTGTAAGTACATATAAGAGAACAATTTCATCTATGGATATGTGCATAATAATTTTACATTACACCTTCGTCTCATACGTGGGTTTTACTACATGTCTTGTCTTATTGTTAGTTCAATACAAGTAAGTATGGTGCATTCTGTTGCATTGCTTATGTTAAGCTTGCACTACCTGCATATAGTATTTATGTAGGTACTATTTATTGTATTTACTGATGCTCTTCTCAAAGTGTACAATTTGAATGGGATGAATTGCATGTTAGGATGAAGTTGTTTCTCTGTGTGTAAAATGAAAGGACTTACTTGCCAGTCGACTCATGTCTTGTCTAGTAGAAAGAAGATCTAATGCATTTGCACTGCAAATATACAAAATGTAAATGCAATACAACCATACCGATACAGTCAGGTACTTTCATTCAATTTTCAAAAGCGTCCTATCTAACTTTACCTTCACATTATGCGATGGTGTATTTACTGAATGGACAAGTATTTACTATTTACTTTTCTTTTGCCGAAAATGAGTAGGATATATTATAATATTATGCAGTAGCCCAGAAATTACTACATACTGTCAAGAATGAAGGACACAAGTCAAAGAATACATAAAGCAGTTATAGCGGTGTAAGGTAGGCAAATTAATGAGAGCACTCAATTCTACCTTATGTAATCATAGGGCCGAATACATAAGGAAAAGTGCTTAAGCTACTATGTAATGACAATTAATTTCTCGACAGCCATTAATTAAATTACCAACGACCATTCACACACAGTAAAGCATTTTTATAGAGGATACTTATAAAGAATATTGTTACTGTGAGATTTTGTTGCCAAAGATGGGCAGAGATTCCTCATCATGAGTCATTCATGAGCTCCCTAACAGTGTCAATCTATTTCGTACAATCTCTTTATTAGTATAGATTTACAAAGTATTGATGGGCTATCAAATTCAATCGGGGTGAGGATCTGTCTATTTGCACAATGTGCGAGTAAGAAAGCTTGCTAATCGAAATCGTAATGAAAGCAACAGTCAAAACAAAAGTGTAATTTGCAAAATCTTATGATGTAATAATGGTTAAATACTGTCAGTGCTATTTACCTGTAACTAAAGTAGGGATGATGCAAAATGTTTTATATTTAACATGAACCAAGTTAGTACTATTTGTTATATAGAAAAATACTGATTATATACTTCTGATTATATTATACTCCTGATCTCACTCTCAATGCATCTTAAACAAGTATTTAAATTGTCGATATATTTTCCGTCTCATTTGGTTCTTGCAATATAGTAGCGTAGAATAAACGAGTATATTATTATATATCTACCTTGTGTGTACTTCTACCAGATCTTTACACTCATTGCGTTAATGTAGTCCTTCCTACTAATAAAAAGCATTACACATTCATACATCATTATTAAAACTGAAATTCTAAGTAGGTGCATTCCTCAGTTTAGCTCATTAGGCACTTAATAATATACACAACAGTATCTGTTATGACATGACTATGAATACGACACCAACACAACCCTTAGTCACCGTCTACACGATAAACTGGAATGTGGGTACATGACATGAGGGTATAGTAATTATATTCATTAGTAAACTAGTGTTTTGTTGGTGGCAAGTTGTGTTTTATTAGTAGCAGGTAATGGCAACAACAACTGTCAGTTATAGGTCAACTCAATTTATGCAATCGACTGTACCCATGAATCTGTCGCTTGGCAGAGCCGAAATAAAATATTCATGCTCAATTCTATGTTTATCTGATGCAGCAAAGATCAGATTGACCCGACAGCTTGTATTCGTAACACTAATTTGACAAGGTTTATGTAATTATGTATTAACGAGTGAGATGTTAGCAATGAAATTAGTATTTTGTGTTAACTATAATTAAAATAGAGTGATGATGAAACATTTATTATTATTATCTTCATAGCAATACGAGGGGATCCCTGCGTGCTCGTGGGTTGAGACAGCGGACTAACAAGATGATTGGCGAAGGCAAACATTAAACTGACCTTAAGTAATTAAGTTCATAATATAATTTTATGATAATATATTTGTAACGTCTATCCAACACAGCCTAACACAATTGCATCTATGTGATTGCAATTGCAAAACGAAGAACATTATTTAGATCTGAATTTTACTTTCTCAGGTCAAAAACTACACTTCACTGAATCCATCGACAACAAATATAGTCTCAATTGCTAAATATTATATAATTATGAGCTTAGAATGTATGTACAACCCACTAATGGCGAGAGAAAAAGATTAAAGAATTCACGACAATAATTTAATTTTACTTTTAACACTGATTAACATTTTATTATATCATAATCAGTGAATTATAAGTTTATAACATGTTTACAAATTACATTATTTATTTAGTGCCTTAACATAATATTTATGAATTAATAATGAATGACTGGCATTTGAAAATAAAGTACCTACCGCAAATACTTCTTTAAGTATAATAGGTAATGGCTCTAACTATTTAATAGGCAATTCAGTAGTAGTGGCAAATCCTTTCAAACAACTCTTTCATATAATACAACACGTAAGTAACGATTAACAGTAAGATTAAAGATAATATTAACTACTTACCAATAGATAACACGGGGGAGGTAATACATATAATATATTATTTTATATATGTTTCTATTTCGAAAACTAACACACATTTATATAACCACAGAGTAGTAACATGATTATTGCACCGTTTACTCCATAGCGATATACTGAATCCAATTTTTATAATACGAGGATATAAGGAATACCGCACAACTAGTACATATATAAAGAAAAGAAAGCTTAAGTTCAATTAACTGTGACTTTGTGTAGTGTTGGGTGTAATGCTTGAGAGAGAAAGAGAGAGATTATAAATAATTTCTAAGTAAGTATATTTGCTTAATTTGACACATGATTTTGCATTGAGATTCCACAACATTAATTAATTATGGTGCGAAAGTGGATTTGACCACAATTAATATTTCGACCAATATTTGACTCCATTATTTCTTATTTATAAATATTTGATTGCTATACGGATATCGATATTACAAAACCATACAATTGTGATTTTTCCAATTACTCCAAAATACAAATACAAGTATTGGTTGATTTGTGGATATCATTGCTGTTTGCAGATCTAGACTTTTTCTTATTTCATTGTAATATTTAATAATACTCCGTACTTCTTACATTTGATAATTCTTGGTTCTTTTGTAAATGTAATTTATGTAATTACAAGAACTTACGTTCCAAAACTTGAGAAACCCAAGTAAAGTATTGAATCACAAACATACCTACACTAAAAGGCAACTACACAGTTATTTATAACAACTTAATCTAGAAACTTCCATTTGAAGCTAAAAATGTAATAATTTCTGTTGCAAAGACAGAATAATAAATTATAAATAGTAATAGTTTGGAAATTTCCATGCATAGTAATAGTTACTAATTCGTAAATATTAGAACACTACTAAAAATATTTAAAACGATCAAATTTTTTGATCACATTAGAGAAAAGAAAAGTTGAGAGCATACAAGAAAGTTGAACAACTGTTTACGCTTTTAATAACAGTTTTACATTTAGTAATTACGTCTGTATCTTAATCAGTTTATTAAACATTCTCTCCTGTACAATATTATTTAGTAAAGCTGTACTTATTCTTGTAGTTTAAAATATCAGTTCCTTTTTAAACGTTACAATTTTTTGTCATTTTTGCGATACGAAAATAGGTTCCTATGACTGAATATGGCTTAGGAGACAAGATGTTGTTGTGTAGGTACCCCGACTGCGTATTCATCCTTTTATAAAACTAGTAAAGAATATAAACAGCCATTTTGTAAGTAATTTGGAGAACTTTTAAATATCTGCATAACTTTATGGTGATAACAAATACTTTGCAAGGAACTAATTACAATTTATTTACAATCATACGTATCATTTTTGTATAGGTACTAATAACATATAATAAATCATTCGCTAATATTGAACACATATTATACTATACTTATAAATTACTCACTTCATTCTCCATTCTTTCAATTGGCATGCACAATACTAACGAAATTTTCATAATTACACTGATGCAGGCCAGATCGGTATCTTCAGCGCTGGGAATAGTATTCGTTCATAATCTACAATAAAAAGGAAAATATTTTTTTTTCCAATTTGTACAAGATTACATAAAATTCATGATAATATCATTAAATATTGCACAAAACAAAACAATAATCTACAAAACATAATCAGTTGTAAAATGCGATTTAGTTTAAAAAACTAATTCACAATGCGTATGAACGATACACACTAATAAACGCATGGGTATCGTTGACTGAAATTATAATATTATAATAATAAACGGATTTCGATATTATATTGATAATTGCATTTGTTAACATAATATTATAATTGTTTGCTGTAACCAGAATTGCTACAGGCTCTCATGTTAAGGCCCAGAGCAAAGAGAGCCATTCAATCCACAAATTTCATTTTAACTGTTAATGTAACGCCACGTCACACTGTTCGTCAGAAAAAAATTGTGTTGGTTTATTTCCTTGTTCCATCCAAACAATTACAAAATTAGTTAATTACAAAATTATACTACGAACTACACTTATTTAAAACCACGTAATAATTATATACTTAAATGAAACATTATGTATAAAGTATGTATTACATATTTTACAAGGAAATTTGAATTTTCTCAATATACCTTTAGAGCTTACTAAAATCATACTAAAGTAAAACTAAACAAGCTTTTATTTAATCAAAACGCTATTGTGTTATTTAAAAATGGGAGTATTAAATGCAGAAAGTAGCTAACTTGATGTAGGTAAATTGTTAAATAAAAATCTCCTTGTATATTTAAGTTCTATTTTGACAATAATGGGGTCTAATTGCGTTTTTAATCATTTGATTATGCAGGCAAGTGCATTAGATATAAAGAGAATTGTTTAAAAATGATAAGTATATATACAATGTGAACACTGTAGGTGACACTACGTGAATAGTGACCAAAATCATGCAAATTATTCTCTCAAAACTCTTAAAAAGAGCCCACTATCATTTACCCTTGCAACTGTGATACCAGATGTACTCACGTTATTTGTTTGATGGTTTAAAGAAGAATCCGATTGCTCCATTAACGACGAGTTGGTTTGTTGATGACTATTAGGCATACTCAGAGATCTTGACACCAATGGTCTAATATTTTGCATACCGTGGCCCATCATTCCCATTTGAGACTGCCCGACAGAAACCCCTCGTGCCTAAATTAAAAATACAATTGTAGGTTAGTCTATAGCATAGAATAATGAAAGAGAGGTAATTTAAAACTACATAAGCAACTTTGATAAGAAAGACAAGTAAGAAGACTTCGTACTCTAATTGTATTCTAAAGTTTATAACATATTGGACCATAACATAACTAACACACTATAAATTCTATTTTCATGTCCAATAATGAAATATTGAATGAAAATTAATTGTCTAAAATACTTCGCCAAATACAAATAATATGTGAAAGGTTTTAATGTTTTTGATGATACAAACAAATGTATTACATCTATTTCTTTCCTTATTTTCCCAATATTTTTTATATTTGAAGACTTTGATTTTTCCGACTTCAAGTCGTTCAGTCTGATATCATAATTTACTGTCCTTTTGCAATTACAGTAACCCCTATATAGCTATAGTTTTAAGGATAAATATAATAGAACACATCATATGTCGTGTAATACTAAAAGCGTATATTGTAAGTGCTTTTGTCAGTTTTCTTGTTATGTGTACTTTTGTAAAAACATTGTTATAGTGACCGCTAACATTACAGCTACTATTCGAGTTATTCAATGTTGAAATGAAAATATGTTTTACAGTTATTACTGCAGCAAGGCCAAGTTAGTCATACAAATTGTAATGCAACATAAATTACTACTTTCCAAGATACAAATTCAGACGAATTTATACAAACATTTTAAAATACAAGTTGTTAGTAAAATAGATCACTAAGAAAAAAATTGCTTTTTCTTATTAAAATGCAATTAACTATGTAATGTAAATATTTTTGTTAGTAAAACCAAAGCATCTCAGCGTTCTAGTTTAAGTAGGTATGAAAACTACCAATAATATTTTATGATCAATAACCTGACAATCAGCAGGCGGTTGATTTCGATAATGCCCTTGATTTTCAAGTGAGATCATATTATTATCTGCAGTGGTATGCAGTGGCTGCTGTGAGGAATGAATTAGATTACCACCTACAGTATTCCCAGCCGCCATATGAGTGAAGTTTTGATTTTCCTTAACAATGAAAGTACCATTAGTAAAATATAATGAATGTAAAAGCTTTACAAAATTAAAAACAGTAATGTTTATCACATTTAAGAAACAGCATCACATTTAAATTCTAAAATTAGACACATAAGGCCCAGACAAGCAAAATATAATCGGTCCTGAAATTCGACACGGGTTTTTACTAATAATGCAATTTATGATTGACTACATACATTCAAATACATTTTTCTTCCTTGTAAAACTTCTAATGAAAGGAAAATGGACCCATGGCATGAACATAAGCGAGCCACGCATATGTGTTAAGTAAATACACCCGAATATATTAGACCCAAAATATAAACATACAAAGCAAACACGATTAAAATATATTTAAACTATCTGTTGAAGTAACTGCGAAAAAGTGTGCATTGTTGCGTATGAATGTATAATTCTCACTGTACACAGTTTCATTATTGATTATACTCTGCTCTGAAAACTTGCCTGTAGTTCATTTCGCATAAAAAATGAACAAAAATAACAAAAATAAATACATTGAAAAATCTATTATAAACATTGAGACCAAAAACAATAGAAAATAGGTAGGAATATTAAATTTTACATTAAAATGACTTAAAATCATCTTGCCCAACTTTACGAGATTATTCGGTTGCTCAGATCTTGCTAAATGAAGTGAATTATATTCATCCAATGTTATTAGAATTTTACTGAATATCAACACAACTTACAGATATCGATGACAACGATTGGATGGCATTGTAATTAGACTGATGCTGTCCTCCATTTAGGGTACCAAATGTTTGAGTAGAAGGTGGTCTTTGATACTGAACTCCACCGGCGGCTGATTGCACTGACGAGATTCGTTGCTATTTTAAACACAAATGAAAAAGAAAACTTTCAATTCATTCTTGAAAAACTTTAGCATGAAAAAATATTGCACAACATAAACCTTCGAATAATCACAACAATTTCAATTTCAGCACATCTTGTAAGCATGCTTATTTTAATATTTTCATTGTCCAGTAAAAATATTTTTAACTAGATGCTTACTTACTTTCGGGTTTAATTTAATATGTCTGTGAAATTGACAAGGAAGATTTAAGAAACCATAACACCATTATTATCACTACTTTTGGAGTGATGAAGACACTGGTATACACACATGACAATTTGTGAAACACTTAAAACAATGAAATCAATGAATATGTCTATTGTTGTATATGTGCGATTATCTAATCTAGTTATTGTATTTGTCTGTTTAAGTTAAACATATTCAATTTGACTTATAAAATTAAATAGTTATCTATTATGCCAAACGTGCAAACCATTGTGTTCACGAAGGACAATGTTAAGACAGGCATTTTCTTTAATAATGCAAGCAAAATATGGAAGGATACCGAAAATTAACATACCATTCGTGTTTGTTGATGGATGGGTGGCATCATTCCTGAATTCCCCATGTTATACATCACATTTTCATTTTGAGTTCCAACACACGAGTACGGAGGAGGTTGTCCATGAGGCGTGCTAACCCGTTGATGAGGCGTACTAACCCGTTGCTGAGGCATATGTTGTTGTGTCTGCATGTACGGACTATAGTCTAAGTTTCGCCCATTATTAATGGTGTTATACGAATTCATTCCAGGATGAGCTGCCATTGAATTTTGAGTGGGATGATTCAGTGTGGCGGAGTGATTGGAAACCGTAGCTGCCAACGAATTCAACGGATAATAGTTATCGTGACTATTACTAGCCCCCATCGAAGAATTTCCGCCTATGATTTGCATTACTTGATCAACCAGTCCAGGCGTACGACCACTTTGAGTCATCATGTTATGTTGCTGCATGTTTCCTCGAGTGAAAGTCGTTGAATAATTTGGTTTATTCAAGGGCTGGTTGACCGACATTGAGGGAACTGTTGTGACTGTTTCAAAAAGTAAAAATTAGTAGACACTGTAAAAAGCAAATAATTGTTTTGTAGAATTGAAAAGTACCTACCTGTTGCAGTGCCCATGTTGTAGCCAGCTGAATTTGGTGGACTAATCGGGCTGACGCTGACAGGGGAATATACGGCTGAACAGTTGTTTAAGTATGGTGGTCCTGTTAGTGTCGTGTATTCTTGTGCAGCTATTGTGGGTGCTTGAGCACAAGCCATTTGTCGCGTTGAAAAAATTGTATTTATAATATCGACGAAACTGTTGAGTTCTGAACTAATTGAAGCTCGTAAGTGTGCTAATTGTCGTCGGATAGAATTCAAAATTTCGTCGATTTGTTTTTTGAATCCTGTGCAGCCTAAGGTCATATGATCTTGCCTAGGCATTGATTGATCTATATTATCTTGGAGTGACATAAGAGAAGACCATGATTGTAAGGCGGCCGGACGCCACAGCTCAAATTGGAAACTAGTCAAAGAAGCTTGTATGCGTTTATTCGCATGACGAAACCAAAGTTCACTCATGTCCTTATTTGCGATATGTGGGCAGAAGACTCTTAAGATCATCATTATTCTGAATCGGATTGCCTGAAGATCGGTGACAAAATCGTTGCAAGAATAATCCGCCAACAAAACATCGACCAACACTTGCAACGCGAAGTAATTGCAGGCAACTGCCAAGGGCATTTCTCCTAATGAGATTAAGTGGTCCACTTTGTACATCATATGGTTATTAGAATGAAGTCCGATTTTTTCGTCTATTTGTTTACAACCAGCTTCCAGCACATCTTTAACCAAACGGAGAAGCGGCTCACTTTGATAATGCATTTGTTCGTTGTACATTATTGAATCAGTGTGCTTTTTCAGAGTGGATAAAGCCTGGGTTAATTTCTCCTGAATTTTCATTCCCGTTGTGTAGGCGTCGTTTAAGACGCTTTTTAAACTGTCTGCAGATTTATTTCTCAGCGTGACAGTTTCTGAAGCAATAGCTAATTGATGATTGTGTGACGTATTCTCTTTAGGTTGGTTTTTCAAATCTGAATTCGCTTTTGGACTTATGTCAGTTGAGGATGCTTCTGGTGGATCTGTAAATAAATCCGTCCTAATACGAATACAAGGAAGTTCCTCTTCCGACTCGTCACTGTCATGGGGAACTGCTGGGACTGTTGGATCTGGAATCGACAAAACAGGAAAATCTTGATGACTTTCAGAAGTGCTACTTTGATTGCCAGTGCCATCAGTCATTTGTTGCGTCGAATTGCTGCACAAACTGTTCAGTTCACCAATAGAAACATCGTTCAAAGAGTGGTAGCTCCCTGTAGGGTTAGCATATTTTCCCAGCTCGTTTTTATCACTTTCGTCAAAGTAAGACCCATTTATTAACGCATCAATGTCAGCTGACATACAATCATTGAGACCTTGCGTAAAGGGTTGCAAGGAGGGAATAAGGGCTTCAATATCTAGCTCATCATCCGATGTGGTGATATCATTGCCTCCTGGAAAATCATCAGAGTCTCTGTGAAAAGCTGTTGCAGAATTTCCATTACTACTGCCAATATTATTCTCATTACTCAATTGGTCACCGATCAACTTTGATAATTCATTGTGGATCTCAAACGGAGTTAAATTGGCCACAATTGGCGTTTCACAAGGAGAGATTCGCTCAGGTTGTGTTGCAGCAACTTGTTCTACTGATTTCTGTTTCGTAGAATCCATTTCTGAAGAAAGATTTTTAGTATCCTGTTGTTCCATTTTGTCGGGAAATTTTGAACTTGAGATGTCACTTTTACTGGTAGTAGATAATTTCGACTGACTGCTTACAACTGTTTTGGAAGAGCTATGTGAGGAAGAAACAGACGAACTCTTACTGTGTCCTTTCCCTGTCTTCTTAGAACTTGAATGCTCTGACTTGGTAACTATTGCGTCAGCGTCCTTTGATTTATTTGAATGTGTCGAGCTACCCTTACTCTCCGGTGAACCCTTTGATGAACTAGTTGTGGGTTTTTCTTTCTCAGACCGAAGGCGCCTATCTGAACTTTCGCTCTTAACATTAACTGACGAAGTGGGTTTGTTAACGAGATCACTAGTGTCAGCGGCACTGACTCTCTTTTCTGATGAATGTTTCTGATGAATTTTGTTGCTTACCGAACTTTCTCTTTTGTCCTTTTTGGATTTATGTGAAGCCTTGTTCTTATGTTTATCACTACTTACTGATTTTGATTTGTGCGTTTTGGACCCTTCTTCGTCGTCACCTTCAAACAGATTTTTATGTATTCTAACTACTTTTAAATCTCTTCGTACTTTTTTACTGCGATTATCGTAATGTTTGCGAGAGTTGTCATGAAGTTGTTTACTAGATTCTTCTTTGCGACTTATCTTAGCCAACGATGGCTGCTCAGCTGATTGAGACTTTCTTTTTCTACGGTCAGTCTCAACTGTTGCCTTCTCGTTTATTACGCGATCAGTCTCTCTAGATAGCAGTTCTGCGCTCAATTTTATTGGCGATATCTTAATTGATAACTGACGGTGTCGGTGATTGCTAGACGCATCAATTAATATCGTAGCGCTCTTCTTTGGTGATTCTTTTCTACTCTCATGCTTAGAGTCCGACTGCTGACGGTGACGAGGCGATTTACTGGAACCATGTGACGTCCTGTCTTCAGTCGATTTTCTTCTGGATTTGGCGTCTTTGGTATCTTTATGGCCATTTGACTTTTCAACACTTTTAGTCTCAGATTTAGATGGTTCGCCGTTCTGCTTTGCTGGACTCTTCTCCGATTTAACTACTTTGTCATTTTCCTTCTCCTTTTTAACGGCGCTACCAACTTTTGTAGAATTTGTGTTGGTCTCAACGTTACGCGAAGAGTTTTTAGAATTTCTTGATTCCAAAAACGTCTTGAAAGATTTGGTCACTCGTTCTTTCCCTAAAAATAATAAATTTTATTCCTGATTACAAATTCAAGAAATTAAAATTGTCCAAACGCTGGGACATCTCTTGACTGATTATTATTTCATTCACTGATATTTGCTGGCCTCATACGCAAAGTAAACTAATTGTAAATATCCCAATTAAAACTTTTGTTCCGTTCGTGAATTGTTGTACAACACACCCTTAAGTCTAAATACCAAGTTTCTTGAATTTAGGTGGACTTAAATTCATTGGGAATAAATATTATCGAATTTTTTGAAAATTTTGGGACCTAAAACTGGGCACAAAACGAACAGCTTACTAATTGCCAATCGTCACACACATTTACCGCGTATACATAGTACGATACGCTATTCTGCTAATAAATAAAATATAATAGGCCCGATTGAGTACACTGACCCCTCCATACACATTTTTACTGTGCATTATTTGTGCATAGTTAGTGTACCGGAAGTAATATTATTAATATCCCTGATCCAAATGGTCATGGATAGTATTTCTGTCATTTCCACCACAAAAAATTTGTGATGGGTTTACATTTTTTCATTTACTAAGGGGGTTGTTGGGGGTTGGTTACTATGTCTAGCTGGGCTAGGATGTTTATGGATATGCTGTACAACATTTATTAGCACATTAAATAATTAGATATTAAACTAAATCTTTGAAATTCCTATTTATAATTGTATGAAAAAATACAACAGAACAAACAAGCTGAAAACGGGACAAATTATCAACGCAAAAGGTAAGCAAATTAAGTATGTAGCATGGCAATAAGCGTGTATTATTTCAATAACGTGATTTTGGGTTCAACCCAAACTGTAAGTTTGGGTTCAACCCATTAAATTACAGAATCCTTGAGATTAAACTTTAAAATAGTCTAAATCGCCATACTTTTGCTTCGTAAATAATGATAATAGTCATTACGTGATACAAAGATAAGTGAAAAATACACTGCCAAATTGCCATCTTTGCTATTAAGCAATAAAATGTCGGAACTTACAGTCTGGATCTTTCTGGAGTGCATTTCGTATCATATCTACACTAGACTTATCAGCTTGTACAGATGACTTATTTCCAGTGTTATTTATTGCTTTTGAATCCCCTCCATTAACATCTGCTTTCATTTTTTGGCTATTACAATCATTAATGACCGTATTTGAAACTAAAGGTTTTGATTTCGTAGTACTTTGGGTCCCAGCATTTTCCGTGTGACTTGGTGACGGCTTTGCAACGGGTACTCTTGCCACTGTAATTGTAGACATATTGTCATCGTCAAAATCCATTTCTGTCAATTGTGGCAGTGGCTTCTTCGGCAAAGGAATTGAAAAGCCATTTCTTGGTGTATCACAGAAAGGAGCACCAGTGATATTTGAACCTGATTTTTCGGGCTCCCTAGTTTTTCTACAAATGGATGTCCATATAACAAAACAGCAATTTTAGAAAATAATAAGTACTTCAAGATTAAATGGAAGTCTTAATTATGTTTATCAATTCTTACATGCGAGAATCCTTGATGTCCGGTGGTTTCGAATTTTCAGGTTTTATTTCACCTTTACTGCCCATCTATAAAATTTTACAAAGATTGAATATTTGACATTTGAGTTGTCAACTATATTATAATACATTACATTTCTCGATGATTTCGCTACCCGCGAGAAGCGCGGGATCGGAGGCCTAGTCTACATTAAAATATTTAACAACGCATTACAGATATGGAAACTATTTCTAATCTCTGTGCACATTTCATTTTAAAGTTTAAAGCCAACACTTTGAAAACAAACATTACCTTGTGACTGCCTTTCTGGTCTAATTTAGCTGCAGTAGAAACATCAGCTGATACTGGCTTTTTGGGATCACTACTACTTGGTCCTGAGTCTCTCCTAGTAGGTCTGGAACCTTTATGACTATACTCATAAATTACAGCTCTAAAAAGAAAAGTCATAATTCATTTTAACAGCTTTGCTACTGACACTCTGATGATTTTTAATTATTATTTAAATTTTTGATACGTATTTCAAATTCACTAAATTCACATATTTAAAACATATTTATAAATGGCTCAAAAATGATGTTTAAAACCGCTATAGTTCCAAAAAAAGTAAGTAAAATCAAAAATATAAAACAATGTGGATTTGGCACCTTGTATGTAATGAATGCATAATAACATCTTTTAATTTAAATAAATGTATGTATTTGACCTAAAAATAATAATTATTATCAATCGATAGATATAATTCTGCATAATTTGTTGGATAATATTTATTATTATTTAAGTCTGACTTGTTTAAATTTTCCATTATCAGTTAGACTTTCAATCTTTGTAAAATAATTTTTTAATTTTGTATAAGAGTTTTGAACAACTAAATATTAAGAAACTGCTAGAAATGCAGACTTCAATTAATTTAAATATTAGTTTACAGATCACATGAAATATTCTTGTATGGTTTGTTAAATTTTGTTTGTTTGAAAATTAAAGTTTTGCTTGCTAATTTTTATAATTATAAGTTAATATAAAAGCAAATAATTGTCCATCTCTTACTTTATCAACGTAGTTAACATAGCTAACAAACAAGAAAGCAGAAAATTTATATTTCTTATGAGTTGGCTGATAATAATAATAATTTCTTTCTTTAAACAGGCCACTCGCATTAAAATACAATGCCAAGACCCAAGTACTAATTAAACTAATATTAATGGCTTATTATTACTAATAGTATCTTTTAATATTATGAGCCAGATAAGAGCCCGCTAAGCTAATCTGTTAACAACCGCCACAAAGATCAAAACGAGAAATATCATCTTGCTACATTGTCATTATTAAAACATTCACAAAATCTAAACATTAAACGCAATATAATGAGCAAAATCAAAGATTAGCCATTCTCATCATCAGGGTTATAATAATCTAATGCTAAAAAACTTACTTGTCCATACTGAATGGAGAGTACGTCCTTCCAGATATTCCAAACTATCAGGCTACCATTGGAGGCAGTAATTCATTCTAATAAAACAAATAAATCATAAAGTAGACATGTATGATTTCAAAAAGTAACATAATTTGTGTATATCAATATCAACAACAACATATGCTAATGCCATGCACATTGTAGGAATGACCAACCCAGTCTTCAAAAGTACTGGTACAACACAACACACTCAGTTTGATTTTTCAGAAATTTTGTCAAATCAATGTTTTTAAATAATTTAAATTGTATATAAAACAGGACCCAGAAACAAAATTAAATTCAGATGATAGACGAAATATCCTTATAACCAAGGCATTTTGTCCTGGTTTCAAATTCCTAAAGAAATAAGAAATACTAATACTTACTTAATTTCCAGCGAGTATTTATAAAACAACTAAAATCTAACTTGCTATTCGAGCAGGAAAATGACATGAATAATTTGTATTCGAAGCGTTCGTAACCATAATCGTTCGTGTTCGGAAGTCGTATGCAACTAATGCAAGCGACTTATGTACCTTCACTGTAGAATATGGAACTTGAATAAATGACATACAGATAAATATGAAATAATATTGACATTGATATGTATTGTATAAAAATCTGCTGACTGGATATAATAATGAGCTTTTTGTATGGACAGCGTAAAAGTGTACGTTTCTTGTCAGTGAAATTGTTTGAAAATTAAGTTGAAACACTTCATTTACACATCCTGCATCACTTTATTATCCTAATTTTAAATAATTTAGTCATAGAAATAATGTGTATTGCTAATTTTTGTAATGTGAGTGGCCGACAAAATGAAATAAATAATAACATAATAGTTCGTAATAGTAATTAACAATTTTAGGCAATCTTTATGTAGTAAATATTAACACTAATATTATCAGCTGATTTCATTCTGCAACCTGCTAACAAACTACTAACGACTGGCTTTCATTCTATTTTTGCAACCACTTTAAACTATTTGCTGTTTGCTAGTAAAGAAACTTTTCTGCAAGTTTACAGCGCTGAATTGTGTGATAAGGATAACTTGAATAATAGGCAGCAGAGACGGCAGAGAGCTAAATATAATCCGCATCTAAAATTTGCAGTAAAAATGAACGAATTTTGCTGCCGACGCGGCTTTCTTATCAGTTCTCCACTGTAATTAAAAATTACATTTTTTAACGTGGTTTCTGCTGCGCTAGTTGTTATTGATAGTGAATTAAGGTTTAAGCAGGGTATTTATATTATAATATTTGTTATGAGAAATATTTGTTTTCATTCAAATGAAAGCAAATGAAATACACTTGACTCTAATAAATCTGTCCGTACTGTAGAAACTAAATTTTAAAAGAACACAATATTTAGTTATGGCTACTAGACACATTGAGTTTACGGTAATGACACTATTGCTGACTGCGACCTGATACTGATTCACTGCAATAATCTGGTTGCTTTAGAAAATAGTAACAACATAAAAAAGTAAATTATACATTACATACATACATACATACATACATGTACATGTACATACATACATCAAATAATTTTAATTTGTAACGCTGACACTATTGTAGTAATATGAACTTGCCTTTTGATAAAGTTAGCTTGTAATTTGTTTTAATTCCCAGATTTTTAAAAAAATGTTTGTTATGATATAATTAAATCTATTTGTAAATATTGGATAGAAAAACAATGATGGATAGTGATCCAGTAGTGATGTTATGGATACCACGCTTGATACGTAAATGCGTACCCACAGATCCAACCGAAAAACATTTTGGTGTCTGCGGGGCCATATATACTACTACTGTCAGGGGAACTACGAACCCTTGACTATTTACTATACATATAAGATGGGGAATGCAGTTAAAATCAATCACACTATCGCCAATAATATGCATTCTGGTAACAACGACTACTATTACTCTCAAATATAAAGTTTTTCGAATTGTACTTGTATTGTTGTATTGTTAGTTTCTTGCTATATTATTATGGTTTTACTATCATCTGTGATATTATCGGAATCCCCCAAGCTGTAACTGTGGAAGGAAACAATCATTAATGACATATTCCCATTGGCCCTAATTTATATCATACCCTAGTTATCATCTCAAATCTAATATGTAAAGTATCATTAAATAAAATTTTCGCAATTCGCAAATACAAATAAGGAGAAAAGAAATAGGAACTTGAAACGCGCCTCAAAATTTGTATGTAAATGTAAAGTAATAAGGCATAAGTGTGACTGTTTGATTTGATTTGATTACACTTCTGTGTACACAACCCTATGACTTGACTTTGAATCTGCAAAATGTCAATATCCTTTCGGTTAAGATTTGTTTCGACAAATACCTTAAAAGTTTCAAAGTTTATTTTAACTACCCTTCCCCCTTTAAGGCTCTCAAGATTTGCTTCGATTACCACTTTAAGATTATTCAGAATTTTTTCAAATCCCCCTTTAGGGTACTCCAGATTTGTTTCCAAATCTAGTTTAAGGTTTTCAAGATCTCTCTCCCCGTTTGATAGAACTTCTCCAGATTTTGTTTCACAGTACCCATTAAGATTCACTCGATCACAATTGGTGATGAGTTCACCTTCAGAGTAATTTTAATATTTGTTTCGTGTCACCCTTTAAATGTGTCCCCCTTTAAGGTTCACGCGATTAGGCTAACTGGTTAATTCGAGTTCATGTATCTATATCAATGAATAGTCTCTTGACTTTATACTAATTTGGTCAAGATAATAGACTACACGATAATTTGTGATAAGACTTATAATGGCTTTCAAAGTCAATCGAGTTATAGTTATCTTTAAGATTTAAATTCAGATGATAATTGGAGATTATCTCTTACTTTGCCAACTATAAATAATTCCACAATTAATTTGAAATCTATCACTGATCACACATAGGCATAAACAAAGCACGCCGTTATATCATTGTAAACAAACAGCTGACATCATCAATAAGAGCATGAAACACAATCTACACTCAACTGGACTAAATCATATGTGAATATCCGACAGAAATGAGCAATTAACCATTAACAATAACTGAAGGTTTGAAAAAATGGTCATAAGTCATTTAAGGCTCCTGTTTGATATACTACAAATGTCCAAATGATAGTGGAGGTACAAATATCACATTACAAAATATTACATATGTAATAATAGTAATAATCAATAATAATGAATCGAATTAAAAATCAGAACATCAATCACAAAATAATTACTAATTGTTAATTGTCAACTTGACACTGTGTATTGTGCTGACCATTATTGAATATGTCTAATACACAATATCAATTATCAGGAAAAACTGTTTAGAATGTAAATCGCGATGATGGTTGTGAGAAGCATCAACATTTAACAACAACCAGCGATGCACTAAGTAAGTTATTAATTATTAAGCAAAAAATATCGATTTAAAAATGGTTTTTAAAAAGTAAAAGTTTGCTTACCAATGAAAGTAGATTGCTGACGTTGAGATGTCAGCTTTGTACTGTTTTGATGGTGGTTACTGAGAAGTATTTGTCATATAAGTTGACGAATGA
Organism: Pogonognathellus flavescens; assembly: GCA_019776165.1. Lineage (NCBI taxonomy): Eukaryota > Metazoa > Arthropoda > Collembola > Entomobryomorpha > Tomoceridae > Pogonognathellus > Pogonognathellus flavescens. Next base: position 38,472 of record JABASD010000551.1, read on the forward strand.
CAAGGAAGTGGAAGTATGTGCTGTATTACACCAACTACGACCCTTACTGTTTATTATTACTATCAATATATACACTATTGTTGCTTTGCTTGTATTCCAATTTGGTATTTGATGGTAAGTTACGTCAGATTTGTAATAATTACAAGATTTGCGTTCTATTACGTGGAAACAAGACTACTGCAAAGTCTGATAACCATTTTTGAGAGCTAAATCATCCGAAAATGATGAATAATTGAACAGATCAACGCAAAACAGAAAATCGAATCGAGGACACGAATTTGGTACTTAACACAACCATTGATATAGCTCACTAAGTTTAAGACACTTTTCAAATGCTCCCTCTCTTTTGAGGCCGGAGAAAGTTACAAAATGTCTTTTTTTGCATTCCACTTCACTTGAATACAAACTTGCAACATTCCCCTTCGAAAGACCACAACACAATCCTGCCGCGAAAGAAGGAAACCCCACCTACAAATTATTTTCTCTAAACTCGCAAAATGAACTCGCAAAACGCTCTGCCTGCTTCTCTTTTCACTTTGTGCAGAAGCTTGCAATTCAGGGAAATGCATTATTAAGTAGTCAGTAATTGCTGCTTTATGCGAATGAAATATCTGACGTCTCTTCATCTGTCCAAACTAATTTGCCATGTAACACCTGTGAGAATCCTCAAAAAATGTCTTTCTGTATTTTACATATAAATTGATAAGTCCAGCAATTCTAGAGCCAATTCATGGTGTCTTCGGACTATATAGTATACAACAACAGGAAATTTGACTATAAAAGTTGAAAAATTTCCTTCATCATCAACATACTTGGTCAGATCGAAAGAGAAAGTGCACACACAGATACATAGATAATAGATAGGTACTTAATGTATCTGTGCCCTGTATGAATACTATGGTAATGTATTGCCTGTATATTATGTGGAAGTGAACCAGCTACTTCGCTATTCCCTCTTTGAGATTGTTTATTAATGCTGGAAAAAGTACAGACGCAATGATTGTGCGACTGTGCCCTACAATATGTACAACGTAGAAATCAGAATCTCAACATCAGCAAGATTTTATCTTCTCTGGACCAGGGAACACAAGAGAGCTGTGGGTTGACGCTTTAGGTACGGTGGTAAGTCATTTCTGGATTCTGTGCTGGATTTTGTACTGTATCAAGCACAAACCCATGAAATGTAGAAATACTTCGAGAATTCATGCTCCAAATCATTTGCACAGAAGCACATACCTAAAAGTATGCTTAATTTTAATACTTCTCCATTATGATGATGCAGATCAAACATGGTACAATTTCAATCATCTACTAATGTAATTTTGTAAGTAAATGTACTCAACATTTAAAAGAATACGACGCAAATATGAATATGAATATTGGTCTAACTGTACAGAAATAAATTCACGTTTCACGCTAATTTGAAAGCATACTTGATAATTTGATACGTAGAATCTTTTACTTAAACAGATTTACACAAATGCTTTTCACAGTTAGTATTAAGTTGTTATCCATGAATGATGATTACAGGCCTCAGTGGTTGACAGATCCATTCCATGCAAATGCAAGATATCTTCAACAGTAAATTGATAAACTTTCTAAATGCAAAATTGTCTACACGTTCATTATCAGTCATTATCAGTTATTCAGATCAGAAACAAATAATGATTCGTTATGAATTCGTTCAGACTCTTCAGGTCAATGTCACTAGTGGATTCCTCGTTATTCATTAGTCATAGAATCGTTTTTTAGTACAATCTTCAGTTTAGATAACGTGTTAAATTATTGACAGTTGAAATGTAATAATAAATCTTCAAAAAACAGTATTTGCCATAAAATGAAAATTTTTATGACAAATACAGTATGGATTCGTATAACATTTGTACCATTTACATAATATTCTACATATAAGACATTTAGCTGAGAAGAAATTGAATTTTAGAGGACAGTAGGGGCACAGCAGTAAAAAAGCAGAAAAGTGGTAAATTTTCGGCTTTAGCCGGTAAAAAGCATGTAGTAATAAAAGAAAGCACCTGTAAAGGTACCTTTATGTAATAATGCTCGTTCTGAATTGGCCTGATAAATAAAAAACTATTTTAATTATTATAAATTGGATTTATTTAAGATTGCATACCTATGAATTGTGATTCCAACTCCTCTGCTTGGTGGTATATAACGACGGAAGTCAATATTTGAAGATAAATAAATTGTTAAGAAGGGGATTTTTCATACGTTAAGGAAGGGTATGCATGAATTTACAAACTAACTTTTGTTTTAGTAGTAATTTTTTTATAAATTGCATTACTAATTAACACTGCACCCGTTTGTTATGTTGGAGTGATAACAGTGTACCGTGACACCGTGAGTGTATCGTGTACTTGTTATAAGGAACTAATCGTAATAGTATTATAGTTGGGGGTAGTGATAGCAAACGTTACTAACAGTCTATAGTTACTGCAGGTTTTGGTAGAAGACTACTCGTTACGACTTTCCTGAAGCGAAACAGGTCCAAGAAAGAAGAATGACGGACAAAGTGTGAGACTTGAATACTTTTCACAGACTATAATTAATGTATGTGTCTGTAGTGTCACTGGTATTACACAGCCTGTTTTTCTAAATGTAAATGCGCTTTCTGACAGTATTTTACTTTGATTTGAATTATCTAGCAACGTTTTGCATGTTGAATGCTTTACAACGTTTTTCAACGAAATACCAATCGAGTAATCATGAAGCAGTTTAAAATTGAGAATCTACAATAGCTTCATTCCAGCAGTTGCATCAAGAGTGGTGAGCAAAATAATATTTTTGAGCATTAAATTCGGAAGATGACAGGTATTAATAAACTGTAGAAAGACGTCACTCAGGGATAACTTTCTATGCAGCCTCCCAACTAACTGTAATTGGCAATTTTATTCTTCCAGTTTGCTTCAACGCAAAGATATTTTCATAATGCAGACTAATATAAGTTAATATAACTAATATAATTTTCATAAGACTAAAATTCAGATCAATTCCATGCATAATCTAATTGAATTGAACTGAATTATAAATAACAGTAATAGTATTATCGTACTATTATCTACATCTTTATTACCTGCGGCTCTTATTACCCAAGTATTATTATAAATAAAGCTCATTGGAGACGGGAAAAATATTATTATGGTTGTTGAGGTTCTTCCAAATGATCATGTCTCAGGTTTCGAGCAATATAAGTGAAAGTTGAGTCTGTTTTTCATTTGTGTGCGCATAGTATAAACTATTATATTAAAGTATTTATAGAGTCGAAGTAGGCGATGTATAGGTAATGAAAAGTCAAAATCGCACGTCACATTCACACATAGCCAGCCAATCGATTGGAATAGTTACGATGATGAAAGGACATGAAATATTCCACGGTATTTTAAGCATAATGAACGGAACTTGAGACATTGAGCATGGTTATTCTTAAATCGATAACAAATTTATATGAATTGAACAAGTACGCTGTAGCTTGATTAAAATAAAACTAACCTAATGCAAAAATGTTGTACTTATTTGTTATGTATATTTATGTATTATATATACAGAGAGAGAACTGTGAATGCATAGATGGTTCATGCGCTTGGAGTCCTTATGACATTACCTAATACTGTAATTACGTAGGTGTAGGCTTGTAACTTGTAAGTGCTTATTCTGCTTATGCTTGATGTATTTTTATAAATCAAGCCTCAAATGCAACTAATTCTAGTAGAATTGCTTGAAAAGTCTGAATGTCTCTGCTACTAATAGAGCAATTAACTCTAAATGTTCCTATGTGATGTTATTTATAAGATATGTCCAATATAAATTTAATAACTGATTACTGGCTAATAATATTGTAGTATTAAATTACATACAGTACATACTGTAGTTGTTAATATTTGGTTTATTCTTGTACTCAATTGACAATTATATTGAAAGATAAAAAATTATACTTAATTATATAGTTCTTTACAATGTTTGACTTTATTGGAACAAAGAAATCTTCATTACTATAAATAACTTGTATATTTTAAACATAGACATCCAAAATGGTAAATTATTAGGCGAATGGCTTATTGCGTTGTTCTATTTATGGTAAATTATAATAAACCGTAGTAATACCATAATAATGTAATACATTGCCACAAGACTGTTGAAGGCGTTTCTAATACTATTGCTACTAGAGTTGGAAAATTCGACAATGGGCTATGATACACTATTAAAAACTTTCATGTATTGTATTGGTAATATTTGACTTGACAAACTGTAGACACCCTTGACAAACGTACAAATAATCTGTTTGTCAAGAATGGTTGAGGTACTGTGAGAATTAATGCTATTATGTATTAAATGTTAAAAAACTCGTGTCAGCAATACAATGAATTGCAGTTGTTAATTTACATTGCACACACATAGGTAAGCATAATATTTATAAATAATTTTGGTTTGTCACATTAAAGCCCCATTATGACTCGCATTCTGCTTATTTTAATAATATAAATTTTTAAATGTAATATTAAGACTGCGTATTTACAGATTATATTCAATTGCATTACAGTAAAACAATGTGCCAAAACAATTAGCAGAACCCATTTTTATACGAGTAACGGTATTGCCGAAAAGGTTTCCATGCACAATTAATATCTCAACCAAAAATAGTAATGAGACATTTTCCAACATACAATTACGTTTACTTATTAAAAGTGCTCATAAGGTTAATTAGGACTGAGTTTTTGTTATTCGTTCGGGCATTTCTTTTCCTTTTGTCTCAATTGGAAGCATGAGAGACACTAAAGCTGCAAAAATAGCTACAGTACCGTATACCCCGACGGCTAAAGGAATAGACGTTTTCAAAAGTACTTGCGCTACGTACGGTGTCACCATTGCCCCAATCCTCGCCATACTTGAGCATGTTCCGATTCCTATGGCTCTCATTGAAGTAGGATATACCTGAATAAAATCAAGAATAATAAATTTTATTTTGCTTTTGTTTCATTTCTTCATAAACTATGCAGCATGAAATTTGAACACACCTCAGGGGTATAAACATAAGCTGCTTGAAACACACCAGAGACGATTCCTCTTGCCAAAAAGAGTATCACAGTTATAAGGACGCGGCTGTTAAAAGTCAAAATAGTCAATGATACTACATTTCATATTGAATATAATTAAAAGTAATATTACACGTGTTTTACGCAGTCAAATTAAACAGAGTAGTAACCATCAAAAATAAACAGACGAATATAAACTTACTCTTCGATTGGGAAACAGAATGCAAATATTGTGATTGCAAATAAAATGAATTGCGCAGCCATAGTCTTTTTCCTTCCAATTTTGTCAAGGACAAAAATTGTGATGAGAATGCCTAGAATTCAATTCATTCAAACAATTATAGCCAGAAATGTAATATTGCTTATCAGAAGGACAAAATTAAAATTTAGACAACATTTTTTATGACTAATTGTACCTGGAAATTCAGCCAAGGTTGTCCAGAGTAGATCAACATAATCTGTCGTTTGTAGTGGACGGCACGTTGAGCATTCAGGAAGAGAACTTGTGGAATTTTGGAACGTTAATGGCGAAGTCATAGAGGTTTGATTAAACAAAGTTTCATTCAGACAGTCGGCTTGAGATACAAACTTTTCCAATATCTCAGTCGACATTAGTACAACACCATAGTAGCAAAATGCACAGGTCATCCTATCAAAACAAAATGCAAGGCATATTATATTTTAGATGACACGGCGGCACCCGTAACTTATTCTTTCAGTTAATGCGAATACCTACCAAATAAACCACAAAAGCAAAGTGGTTTTCCTCATTTCAGGCATTAGTAAATCTTTGAGACGACCTCGTTCCATGGGATGCATATCGTCAACAATCAATCTTCCTAAGAGCATTGAACGTCCGTTGTCATTCGCAATTCGTTTCAACGTTGCCATTGCTTTATCAGTATCTCCACTCGCAGCCAAGAACCGCACACTTTCAGGCAGCCACTTCATAAAATACACAAATCTTAGTTAATAATTGTGAACCCAAATGCCAAAGGTTAGTTTATAATACAATAAATTACAATAATTAAATATTTACATAGCACATTATGCAGAAAATTAGAATGGGTAAAGCTGAGAATCCTAACAACCATCTCCAGCCCAGTGTAGGCATCACAATAAGGGCCAAGAGAACTTCCAAGCACGCTCCCAATGCCCAAAAACACTGTTAACAGAACATTACATGATTAAAAACAATTACTGTCGAGTTTTAAGATTTGTGAAGACACAATTTAATTGTGTTGTATAAATGCTTACATCCAATAAAATAACACAACGAGCTCTTTGCTTAGTCGGTAAGAACTCTGCATACAGCGTAACCCTAAAATTATTTTAGAAAATTGGGAACGGGTTAAACAAACTGAATATTCATAATCTCTTACATACGCATTACACAGTAAATGCATCATAATCAACCATATAAACAGAAATACAGTACATCAGGCAGTAACAATAATTTAAAGGTTCTTACGACTGAGGCACACATCCAATGGCGAAACCAACAAAGCATCTGAGAAAAACCAGCCAGAAGTAGCTCGGGGAAAAGGAGCTGACAGTTCCATAAAAGTATAAAAGTCCAACAGATACCCAGAGTGCTAGTCTTCTTCCGTATTTGTCACTCAAGTTGCCCCAAAACGGCGAACTGATCATCATTCCCAGGAAAACTGACTATTTTTGTACATAATAAACATACAAATGTTATAGTTGAAAATATTAACAATAATATGAACGAGTATTCATTGTAGCACATCATAGGTCAAATTTTTGTAGCAATACTTACAGTAGTCAAGAAAGCTTGTTTATATTTGTCAATTTTCCATTCACAATGGAGAGCTGGCGATAAAATACTGAGAATCATCATTTCCATACTGTCAGCCATCCAACATAGTCCAGTAAACAGTGAAAGCATTACTTGAAACTTTCCAAATCCCAATGCATTTATAGCTTGAGACACAGTGAAAGTTTCTGAAGTATCATAAAATAATTTTGTCAGGATTAGAGTAGGTTCATTGATTGATGAGATAATAATATTCATATAATAATAATGTCATCATTAGTTTCTACAACAACAATTCTAAATAATTTCTCCTGCTCTAATATTACGAAATAAAAGTGTATTTACAATAATTTGTCAGTTAAAGTATGACTACAATTGTTAAACTTAATTGTGTGTCAATTTGTTTTTAATTTTTCAATGCTTCATAAAGATTCAAGCAATTTTCAAGTATATATTTTCATATCATAAGAAACCCTAATGGCCAATTACAATATGTTAACTATAACGTTAAATTTACTTTACGAACAGACTATCATTTACCGAGTTTTACTTGTTCAAGTTTTCTGGAAAGTACTTAAAATGTTTCTATGGGAATCCAACAGTGAGATTAGCAAATTAGCAATCATATCCACAAATTACGTAGAGTATTACTTAGAAACTATTAAATCGCAACAGAAGTAAACAAGTAATTAGTGATGTTAATTTCCTAAGACCCATGGCATACAATACACAGATTAATTATCTCAATCTCATCATTCGTGAAGTTTAAACAGCGAAAATAAACTTTTGGTGTTTACTACCCGCAACAAATTTTTTTCTCAGCCCTGCTAAGAATCAAATGCTTGACAAACGCACACAATTTCATTGTAATCGGTGAAGGACAATTTTCCATCTTTTTGATAATTTACAACTAAATTCTCAACAACCATATTTTCAAAAATCATCAACAAGTTGGAAAATTGACCTGCACCGATTAAAATGAAATTGTGTCGGCTTATCATGCTTTTGATGCTAAACACGGCATTGAAGTTAGATGTCCAGAAAAAATGATAAATATTGACATTGAAAGATTAACTAAAACAATAGTATTGCAAAAATTTTCAAATAGTAGTACTCCCTTGAACCATTATGTGTTAGTTTATTGCTTGTATCTATTTCTATCTATTACTTTGAAGTCAATACTCCATATAAGTCATCTTTACTTTTTAAGACAACTATTACTACAGTCATTAATATCTAATCTTTCACAAGCAAATTTATTAAGCCAAACAATTGACAAAATAAATGTATCATCGTGAGACTGTATGAAATTGTGTAATTTTGGTTAATCATAAATAGAGGAATTATAATTTCACATGATCTCTTTCAAAGCGAATCAATTCTCACACATAATTCATCTCATTAGCACGAACGGTGTTACATTTTACATTATATCGTCTGTGCGCGTGTCTGTAATGAAATGAAGTATTACTGACATTATACACCATAATCAATCCTTATTTATGCAGGAAACTGTTGGCAATACTAGCATATTGTATCTAGTGCTTTTAAACACATTGACATTACTTATACGACTCTATTTCACGTGGCTTATACTTTAATGCAAATATCGGGGTTTTAACTTGATTTTTTATTGACTAAAAGCTTACCATCAGGCACAACTCCAGATACAGCGGCAGTCATTTCGATCTCAGATCCGGGTTCTCTGATTTTGTTAGGTCCAGATTTGTACGGGTCTTCGTCGTTATGATTGCGGTCGTTATGACTGTAGCTGTCAGGACTAAATCTCTCAATCTGAAGAGTTTCCACCCTTTCTGGATTGTTTATCCCGTCCATTACTTCGTAACGACGGGATTTCATGTTCCGAACTAACTTTTGACTCACTTTATCCATTATGATTATTCTATGAAGATAAGATGGCCATTAAATATAAATTACAATGAAGCAACACGGTCTATGAAAATATTGCTGCTCGAACAATACTGTTTCATCTTTCCATGGTAATGAATGGCAGATACTTAAAGGCAATACTGACACTTCATTCATGTGCTCGATTCACCAAGCAGTTAACTAATGATTCCAGTTTTTTACAACACAAGTAAACTTATTTTTTGGTTAGTAATCCGAAGCACACATCTGAAAAAATTCAATAACTACACAACAATGTTATACACAACTTTTTCGGTTAAACCAGATTGACCAGCTACACTAGTCCTCACCATCAGTCCGTCAGTCGGTAGAAACAAAAGACTGATTTTCAAGCAAGAAGAAGTGTATTATTACATTTTAATTTTCTTGACGGTTAGACTAAGGGTGTGTCAAATATGGCAACGAATAAAACACAATTGGAAGAAAACTTCCATACAGATTTGAAAACTACACACATAAAATATGAGATCAAAAAATTAATTCATGTGTAGAAAATAATCTTAAATTGACAATTATTCCGACAACTTGTTTTGGGTAGAAACTGTTGCATGTAAAAGCAATACGGAGGAATGTATTCTAATATTGTGAGTGTGTACAGCAAAAAACACTGGCACTAAGACTGACGACCTGGTCACATACATCAGTCTTAGAGAAGTGGACTACGTAGATATTCAAAGTGGGATGAGGATGATGTAGCCAAGAAAGATACAGATTCAACTCTAGTTACACAGGTAGGTGCATTGGCGTGTATTATATTACACTCTACACACTCGCCTCACACTCGAACTAACAGTTTATATAAGAGTAAGGGAGTACATACAGTATTTGGTCCACGAACTGAGCTGTAGGTAAGAACATTGCAAAGAAAAATTTTAATGGTGGCTGTGATTTGTATGAAGTTTGATTTTAAATACTGCTAAACCAGCTTCAAACGTAGGCTAACAATAAAAGAACGCAAATGATAATCTTAAGGAAGTGGAGGGAGATCATTATTGTTATGTAGTGTATTGTACAGTTCTGCAGTTCAGCGAGGAGCAACACATTTCGCTATGCATTCTTCCACAATCACGCTTAAACCTCAACATTAACACCTTAAATGTACCTGCTTTTCCTACCAACATAATGCCTGTGCATTATCTTACTTCTATTCTATTCTATGTCCTCTTTAATTGTAATAAATTGTAAATAGCATTATTATTTTTAGGCATAACTTAGTATTCAATTCAAATAAATTATACATAAATTATTTGCCTGGGCAATTAAAAATTACACAATAAATCATCATGATTCAATCTATTTTCCTTAAATTATTTCGTGTGTTCGAAAACATTTGAAATACTTCTAGCAAAGACTTTCTTTATAATTACTAATGTAGTAGACATTCATTACTAAGTAGAGGATTGCTACTTTATAGAAAGATCAAAGCCGTCAGTCTGTATGTCCGTCTGTCTTTCACCACGATAACTTGAGAACGGTTTCAGGTATTATGACCAAATTTAATACACGCGCTAGGGAGGACCCATGTGAGGCTAAGTTCGAAGATGGGGTCAATCGGCCAACCTCTTCATGACCTTTGACCCTTTAGTGTAACTACTTTAGCAATGCAGCCTTATATATTCAACGCATTCTAAACACTGCTACGTTAATTCTATTTTCATTTGAAATTAAAACCTGTCAAATTTTGTATTTGAAGGCCGCAAGCGGAAATGATGAAATATTTCCAAAACTGGGAATTTTGATTTTTAAATACATTTAATCACAGTAGATATACTGCTAACACAGTCGACCTCACAATTATTGTCACCGTGTCATGTTTCACAACACAGTGTCTCTGTTTCTTCCGCTACTTGATTGGACCGTTACAAATGGTTTATTATTATTATCCGTTTCTTAATGAAACTTTTGCATTTTGTGTCCGTCTGTCCTTGTAGGTATGGTAATGATAAGTATGGTTGAACTGAACATTAAAATCGTCGTTATTTCTTACCCATCGCATTCATGGCATTTGGCTGACCTTGGTTTAGGTATGAACGTGTAGATATGCAATGCATTGGTAAAACGAATCTTTCAACAGGTATAGGTAAATGTATTTTAGACAGGATGGGCTCATGAGACCAGGCAGGCAGGTGAGTTACCTTTAGAAGAACGAAGAACCTATCTCTCACACACCTCCCGTTCAATGCCTGTAGCAATTTCATCCTAACTGCCGTAATGAGCAACTTTACTATTACATTGCATTTAGTCAAGATATGGCCAGGGGATTCTCTATAGGTACTACTACAATTTATACAACATTGACTCAGACTGTATGTATTTGTATACAAAATACAAGTATCTGAATATCTCGTTTGCACTTCTCTATCTCTGTGTATCTCTCTGGACTCTCTGTATATTGTTTCATACAGCTACGTGTTGTTTTTACACATACCACATTACAATATTATATTTAGGTAGATACCACTTGGACTTGCAAGCACACAAAATTGACAAGATAATAATATTATGTGCTTTTGCATTTACATATAAATACACCTTTGAGTATTCAGCTATCCACTCTAGGATATGTACTATACGTGCTGCGTGCTATTTCTCAAAATGTTATGTTATATCCTAGATAGATAGACTGTCTCAGTTTTCCTCAAATAGAGTCTGTTTTGTTAGTTAGGATTGGATAGGTAAGTTAGCCATCACCTTATGTAGTAATGTGGTAAATAGGAGTTCAAGTCATACGTATTTATATAATAGGTAGAATTTTTTAAATACAATGATGATGTTGTTTTAATGTGAACTGCACTACTGCATGCAACCCGTTCACACTCACAAATACATAACAATGTTATCACTACCACCATAATACTCATTTCTTCAGTGCAAAAACTTTGCTTGAGCATTTTTATATTTTTATATCTCACACTGCTGCACCAGGGCTATGTACCTTTTACATGAGCACACAACAAATCTTCACAGTTTCAAGACAGTAAGACCTTGCAATGTTGTACATACGTACATATTTTTAGATATTATCATATGGTATGTGTTCAAATACACATAATAGATTATGTAACTGTAATCAGCAATATATTCCTATACTAATTACGTATTTAATTAGTCTCAAAATACCTCTAGGTGAGAATCAACTATATCGTGCATTAGCATTATCTTTATTTTCTTTTACTTCTGCATTCCACACGCCTAAATGCAATTTATTTTCAACACTGGGATTTCCAGCCATATATACCGATCTTTGCACTCGAGCAATGTAATAAAAGTATTTAGTGTGTAAAATTGAGAAAATGGTATTGTTATGTTGCTATTTCATCATTTATAAATAATTTTAAATATTACACAGCTCCTGTACAGCGTACATCTACATCCTCCACAACTACATAATAACTAAACTAACAGTAATTAAAGCATTGTGTGCTTTCACTTACTTTCACAAATATTCTACAACTCTAATGCTCATTTCATAGCTCATCTTTTGTCTGATTATAAGCAAAGTTTGCATGGATTCGTCTCGTCACATACATACGAAACGATACGCACATAGATACGCCCCAAAATTTATAGTGACTATTTTGGAATAAAAAATGCAATTACCATTTCCTGTTTATCGCTGTTATTAAGGTTAAATACTACACTTAAACGTTGGTCTAGCTAGTACTAGAAAATGTAACTAGTAGACGAAGTAGATGAAGAACAAAACTATAATTGTGTCATCTCATTTATATTTAAAAGCTGAATTATTTAACTGCTTTCGACAATGCGACGTAGTTGTATTTAAATTAGTCTAAAAACAGATTAACAGATATACGTTATTAAACAGTGAACATGATGAATTGGCAAAATAATAATGGAAAAATTATACATGTGTGACTTGAGATGTAATGCCGATTTGAATGGATTCACTGCAATTGAAACTTATTGCTAGTTAAAACGCAAATCTTGAGTAACACCCAAATAATTATGAAATTGAAAGTTTGTACATTTCCTGGTGAAAGTACTTAGGATGTGTAGATCTCTCAGAAAAATTTGGACAGTCCCATTTGTTGTACAATGTTTAAAAATAAGCCTTAAAATTCCTATAAAAACTGCCTGACTCTCGTTAATAATGTTGGAGGAACAATTGTCACAGGTGTTAACGACGTGACGAGCAAAATGAATTTGCATCATTCTATGCTAAAAATCTTTCTTTGTCTTCGTGCAAAATCACCGAAAAGAAAATACGAAAGAGAACAACCAAAATTACTTTGGACCTATAAATTAATTCTGTAAATAATTTTCATATTTCAGGATCTTATACATCTTGTATATCTCACCTTCTGTCTCAGAAAATCAGCCAGAAGCAGAAAGGACTCGGAGGATGAGATTATCGGGTCGTGGTGGGCATTCGGGATCGTCGCAGTGGTCGCAGTATGCGTATTTTACAATCTGGTTGAAAATGAAAACTGACATGAGACTTTTACGGACACCGACCGTTGTATTTGTATCGTGATCAGAAGAAATGCGAGGCACATTCAAACGGGAAGAAATAAAAATAATGTAGCCACAGTTTAACCGTTCGTGAGCGAAGAAGCAAAAGAATCAGAAGACGAGAACTCCTGATTCAGCGGAAGTAGGTAATGAAGGTAAATGATTCAAATATTGTACACTACACCTATTTATCACAGTGATTGGCATAATGCATGTGTGTGCCATTGTACATCGTATCTGACTAATTATTATCACATTAGTGTCATTACACGTTATACCATAGTTAATTTCGTCTCTGATGTTCTAACAAGTTAGTTCTTACTTGCCTGTCTGACTGATACGAATTCTTAGCTTTTAAAGTTCAGCAAAATAAATATAATATATACAGAGATGATGAAGGTTATCGATTGTTTATAGTGCTAAAGTGTACTAACTATGAAATAGGTACTTGTTTACTATTTTTTATGTTACATGATTGACTGTTGACAGTTAACAGTGGAAACTTAGCGCTGTTTTGACTGTTATGAAAATAAGATTTTTGATTTGAGTATTATGGTTTGAAATATAATTCTTCCATTATTCCATTCCTTGCAATTGTCCCATTAAATATTTCCATTGTATCATTATGAACCATTGTATTTACATGTTTTGTTTACCTAATATTCACTAATCGGTTTTTGATAACACATGCAATAAGTGGTTAAAAATATTATCCTTATTCTGGTAATATATTAACGTGTGTGTACAATGGTATAGGAAAGTATAGTTCTTTTATTCCGATGATAAAAGTGTTTAACAATTTTATGTATGAATGTTTTTTTTATATTTTCAGGTCAAAGGTTAGTGGTAATTTGCTGTGATATTACACACCATATGCTTGTGCTGGAGTGTGAGAGGATGCAGTGTGAATTTATAATTACGTCAACTCATTAATCTACGTCGAGTTGAATTCAAAAGATGGAAACTTCAATTATCAGTGGAGCAGAGTTGTTGATATGCTACGTAGTGGTAATTTACATTATTTTTACCAGGTAAAACATTATGAAATTTAATCCGTATATATTATTATAATAGTCTCATTTTGGAAGTTTACTTTACAACAGTACTTCTATTGACAATTGAAGGTTGCTGCCACGTATAATAGCATGGATTATTCAGTACAAGTACAACTGCTCCATAACAATCGGTCGCATTGGCTTACCTCCATACTTTGCATTACACAATGTTCGAGTAAAAAAGGATAATGTTTCCATTGTAAGACATTTTTAAATAATCTTTTTCTACGATTGTGACTCGGCCAAGAGTGGTTTTGAGGTTTAATATGTATTGAAAATGTTTTATTGATGATTTATATTTTTGAAGCTTTTAGATCGAGTGGGTTTTACTAGTAGCTTAGTTAACAGTGATGCACCTAAACTCCTCTCTGTGGTAATCAACACAGTACGAATTATTCGTTTGCCGATACCAACCGGTAATGTTGCTCCCACACATCGTAAACCACCAGCTCCAACAATTCGAAAGAAATTGAAAGCACCAGCTTTTGTGTCAAATCTTGTTCAGGTGACTTTATCACTTTTGAATTGGAAGATTTTAATACTTTGTCACACCTTAGTAAAATATTGTAATCATTTTTTTACTTCATTGTTTCTAGTTCCTCGGAATACATATTAATGCAATACATATGTGGGGCTGGGAACCTGTTGACACTAAAAAGGGAGTACATTGCAATATTAAAGTAATGAATATATCCATTGATGGTTGCACAACTGTGGGTGGGACGAATATCTGTGCATGTATTGTCGTCAATATTGAAAAAGTTGAAGTGAGAGTTAGTGAAAATTGGCTTCCGACGGAAGACGATCTTGTGGAACCCATGGAGAGTTCTTACTTCAATGGAGAATCGGGTCTTACTCTTTTAGAATGGAACTTTGATTTTCGTTTGAATTTAATATTCAGTCCAAGAAATTCGGGCGATTTTATCGAAGTAAGTTTATTATAATTAGTAAGTTCGTTTCAAATTTATTAACAATGGGTGTGATTACAACATGCTTTGTTTTACAGCATTTTAGCATTGACGTGGAGAGGTTGATTATATGCTGGGAACTCAAAGAGAAATCGATAAGTTTATTCCAGGCAATACAGAGAAACCATCATTCTAATCCGATTGAACTAGTGGAATCAAATCCTGATAGTAGAAGTTGGATCACAAGGATAGAAGACTTTGTCTTTACTCAAGGAGTACCTAAGGTACATAAGCTAAACACAATTTCTTCGTCACAATAACTTATTACACTGCAAATCAGTTTTTAAATACTGTCGTACTGTCCTTTAAAAATTAATATTAACATTCCATCCTTTCATGTTTTGTAAATTCAATGTAGTGTCATCTAAATCCCCTCCTCAAATATCGGAATTTAGGGATTCAATGGTTTTCCTTGCTCACCAATAATCGCGGTGTATTTAGTCATAATTATCATTATGTTTAAAATACATACCTGCACATATTTACTAATTCAGTGTAATAAATCTTAGATACTTACCGTACGATCATTCAATTTACGATTTATAAATTAAATATGGATTAATTTTTAATATTTTAATCAGGAAACGAAATTCCGTATTTATGAAACTGAGTGCAGAATCTCGGATATAGATACGGACACGGATTTCGAATCTCGTGTATCAGGATTTTCTTTTACTTCTCGTTGTCACGTTTTCACCGTGGAAGGGACCGATTCAGTAACATTTGAGTCACAGTTCGATCTCGGTTTGATAAGAATTGAAGCTGATCCTCATCAGTGTTTATCTGTTGATCAATTCTCAAATTATGTTAGGGTAAGGACACAAGCTGTAATATTATTGATATTTTTGCTCGATATTATTACTGTGGTATATCTATACTCTATACTATTTTAATTCGTTTCAGCTTTCAAATCACAATTTAAATGTGGATCTGGACATAACAAACTTCTGTTTAAAATCATATGAAAAAAGTCTTCAATTCGCCAAGACGAAATTCAAATCCAGCTCAATCATTGTAAATTTGACTATAATATTTTGTACTAATTCATTTTTGTAAATTGCAATTCTGTTAGCAAAATGCTTTCTATTACAGCTAAACAATTTCCCTAAGACGAATCTTCAAGCCAATAGTATTTTGGGATCACTTCATATTGTGTTTGAAAGTAGTGAATTGGAAATGCAGTGGAATGAAAAAAGTGGATCGGTAACTAACATCTTCATTGAGGCTGAATGTAAAGATCTAAGAAGAGCATGGGCAGAAGATACTTGCAGTGTTGAAGTTATCGTCAAAAAACTTAATACTGCGCTGAATTATCCTGATGATGGTGTTTATCAACCCATCAGTTTAGAACTACTAGGATTTCACCTACAGCGTGAACAAATCGGTGCTAAATTATCTGGAAGCAGATTTCAATGGATTCCTAAGCTTGAGCAAACTCTTAGCTGTATGTTGCCCAGGACAGAACATAAAGTGTAAGCTCATAACGTGACAACTGTTTCATACTTTATTTTGTACTTCAATGCTAATTGTGTTTTTCTCATTTATTTATAGCTCAAATCAATCGAAGAGCAACAAAAAGTCAATTGTTGGCTACTTGAAAGGAATTAACGTAGAAGTTTTTGATTCAAAATTGGTTTATGTATCAGAAAATAACCGTAAGTCTACTCATTAACAAAATAATTATTATCATTATGTTTACTTGTGGCTTTGTTTTAAAACTGTGAAATCATGTTTTTTAGTGTGCTTAAATGCCGAGTTCGGAGCCTTGTTTACAACCAGTGATAAGCAAAGTCGAAACATAAATATAGAAGGGTTTGAAGTGTTTTCATCGTCCAATTTCAGCGACTGTGTAAGCTTATTACTATTACCAACAAAATTGCAGAATCTGCTAGAAATCTACAATATTTTTACGAATGTATTTCATTTTCAGACGTTAAATCCATTGTTTACTATTCCTAAATGCGATTTCAATTCACATTCCACAAATGATAACAATCATTACGAGTTTTGTATGAGTTCGGATACTATCCTGTACTGGAGTCCCTTGCTTCACCTTCAACTAACCCAGTTCATTCGCAAAATCAAATCTCTGACATCAAGATTTAAAGAACAAAATGGTAAGTTCTTACAATTTATAAATCGTTGTTTAATTAAAGGTTTAATTCATCTTCATTTATTAATTGATCAATATTTTAGCTGAGACCGAAACACCTGAAAGTGGTGTAGAGAAGACCAAGTCTATCTGTTTCAATTTTACTAAGTCATTTTCCATTATTGGAAAATTGGCAAAAAATCATGCATTCGAGATTAATGTTGGTAAGTGTTAAAATAGCTTCGTTAAGTGATAATGATGTTTATAATATTTTTATGTGTGCGTATGCATAGTGTATTGTTGCAACGAAATGTGAAAATGAAAAATATTTATATTTTAGACAATTGGCGAGTCGAAAGAGGAACAAATCATTTCGATTGGAGATTAAAAACACTGAAGCTTCAATTTGACGGAGTTCATGTTGGCCAGTGGGACAATTTCGTACTTTGTAAGGGACCAAAGTATAATGAGTTAACTAAAGTATACAGAAAAGCCGCCGGCCTTAGCCAAAAAAGAAATAATGCTTGGTATGCCACTATTTCATATTACCTAATGAATACCATATAGTTAACGATTGTACTTGATTTAACTTTGATTGTGTAATTTTTGACAGGCTTGTAGACATCGATCAGTTAAGTTTAACCTTTCCGTATGGATACAATTTTGCATCTGCGTTTACTGAAGAATTTATGTCCTGCTTTAAATGGATTAAAAGACTACATGCCAAAAACGATATTGTTATTCCAACACTATGGCTAGACTTGTTTATTAAGGTAGTTGCCGATCAACATGAAACAATTTCAGATATATTTTTTAGTAAATTGAAAAGTGAAGTTATTTTTGTGCATTTTTTAAAACTCAGATTCGATCAGTTAGAATCGAAGTTGGTGATGATCCATTTGAAGTAAAGTTACGAGATAATTATGAGTTACTAGAAGACGAATACTTCGAAAGTTTAAAGAGATATCAAGTTTTGGATACAAAAATAAGTCAGTTATATAAAACGAACTTACTTATGTCATCTTCAAAAATTGATGAGCTTAGAAACCATTTGAAAGAAAGGGGATCAACAATCTACATACAGAGATCAAAACAGCTTTATGAGGTAGGTGTGGAACGTTTAGCAAAGTTAATTACTACTTTAGTGTTTTTGCCCGTACATAATATTAAATTGGCACTTTGTTATTTATTTGTGTTTTTACATTTGAAGGAACATGTTAAAAGAATTATCAATGATTATTTTTTATCAGAGCCACCCGATGAGAACACATCTTCTTCTTTGGGAATTAAAAGACGTGCAAATTGTTACTATGGCTGACCCGTCTATGTTTGGAATAGAAAAGATAGTTCACATGCTACAAGAACTTGACCCAGACAGTCCTTGGCCCGCTGAAGGCCTAGAATTTAGTACACTTTGGTGTAGAGCGGTCCGTTTTGATGTAGCTAAGTGGAGAGTTCAACTAAGAGATTTTCCACAGCCTTTGATGGATTCGAAAGATGTCCATTTTTGGGGAAAACTGGCTGCTGCAGAAGCGAAGCCAACCAGAAGAAGTAAGTAAAAGATTTATTAAGTATGTGCGAATTAAGGATGTGTATTGTAATGACGTTTTTTGTTTTTCTTGCTAGCTGTGAGAACATGTGAAATTGAAATAGGAGGTCCATTCAAATCGGATACAATTGAGAGGAGTTTAAACGGATTGAAATGGTATTATGATCTGAACTGTGACGTAGCATCGTTAAGCGTTGCATTCGGACCCTGCTGGGAGCCAGTTCTTGCCCAATGTAATTTATCGTTTGAAAATATATTTTCACCTCCACGCGATCCTAGTCGCCCATTGCCGTTTTGGGATAAAATTAGACTGCTCTTCCATGGACGATTGTATACTGCTGTTAATACACTGACCCATCTTCTACACGCGTCTTTAAATCCTTATAACACAACTGAAGAAATGGAAGTTACGTGGACAGATGCTGCAATTGCATGGACAAATGGTAAGATACATTTTTCAAGGATTGTTTTCTACATCGCATAAGCATTATATTGATATTTTTTGTAAAGTATTTTTGTTGTTTATTTAAGGAAAAATAATATTTGAGGGTGACCTAAATATCTACGTACGAACAGCATCAAAGTATGATGATTGCCGAATGATTCACTTGCCCAGTATCAGACTGACATTTAAGTTAAATTGGGTTTGCCTAGCTGATGCGAACGACCATCATGCAGTAACTCCTTGCGCTCCGGACAAATTACCAGAATACTCAAGCAATCAAGTTCGTTAATCAACTAACTAAATACGTTCCTTAAAAAAACTTATTGTGCTCACTAAATGTTTTCATTAATGTCCATTTAGGAACATGACTCATATCGAGCATTTCGATCTCAAAATCTCAATATGAGCATTAGTCTTGAAACCCGTGCGGGTAAAACTTCGGGCCAAAGTTATCCTACTGCGGTTTTATATGGTAGCACTCTGAGGTACTTAATTTTACTTATTATGAATTTCGACATTACACTTACAAATCTGTATAACAGCATATATTATTCGTGATATGATTTTCAACAGGTGGTTTGAAAATTTGAAACTGATCTTGTCGGGAACCACTCGACCTACTAGACGAGGTGCTCTTTTTAAAACTACACGACCCAGAAAAATTCCAATCAGCAGACATTACAAGAAAATAAGATTGTCTGTTAGTTTAAACAGATTTCACGTTTGTTATTGGGTATCATTCTCAATGCAAAGTGGTGTAGAACTCTTCAGTGGCAAACTTTCAAGCAGTTCAGGCAAGTATTTCTTATGTTTATGCTGTAAAATTGCATTTCGAAGTACCATTATTATCTCCTCCGGTAAATTAATCCGTAACTTACTTAAATAATGATAAATGTCATAAAACATTTACAGAACATCAATTGACTTTGCAACCCTTAAGTGATGGATTGGTTCATAGACCTAAAGCAGATTGGAGTGTGGTATATGTTAATAGTGAGTTAAATGAAACTGAAATATGGCTTCAAGCGTCTCTTGCTGCGGAAGCTAGCACTGAGGTATGACAATTATTTTCTAATTTAGTCATATCATAACTCATCCAATCGGTTCCGTGGTAATTTTATTCTTATTATTTTTCTTTTGTAGATGACATTCAGAAAACCAATAGAAAAATTCTTCTTTATGAGTATTGATAAACTGTCATATGGTCGTGAAGCATTACTTGCTTCTGGGGAAAACGTGGAAAGTCATAAGTAATATTTGTATTTATACTAAATAGTCTTACTAAATAACCAAAAAATTGCAATTCTTATGTAGTGTTTATATGTTTACATTTTATATGCTGTGGTTTTCTAGAACTGATACTCCACAACATAGGTTGGTTGTGCATGAATTAAAAGGGGCATGGACAAGCAGTAATCGCGATGTCGCTTTTGCACTTCTCGATTCCTTTGTTAAAGTTCAGGTAAATATTTGGGATGCAATTTATTCAGAAAAAAATGTATGTCCATTTCTAACTTTGATTTTCTTTTCTCATTTGTAAAGCAATTAAAAAAGAATTTGTCAACGGAAGCTTTGAAAAGTTTTTTCAGTAAGCACGATGGACCCACAGGCAGCCCTTTAAAAAATAAAGGCAATGGCGATCCTTCTAAAAAGGGTCGAGCAAGCGATATTGCTTCCCCTACATCCGGAACACAGGTTTCAAATCAATAAAATATTTCAAATGTTACACTGTTTCATACCTTTTCACACTGTACTGTTTTTACGTTGAGTGCTTTAATTTTAGAATTCCAGATCGCAAATGGGATCATCACCTTTAAGTAGTATACAAGGGCAGAATGCAGCAGCATCGCTACTGCAAAAGCTGATCTCAGAAGCAGAAAGTAGAGGAGTAGTGTTCTCCGAAGATCTCACAGCGCCTCCGCCGCAACAAAGTTTACACGGAGTAGCCCAAAGTTCCTTGGATGACGTTATTCATCACAAGTGGCTAAGTAATAGTTTAACTGTTTAAAAAGCCAACAATTTTGTTAATTTTCGTGGATAAAATGTTAATATAAAACACTTTGTTTTTAGTCGAATTAGTTAACTGCCAAGTACTTCTAAAAGGTTGTGAAACAAGTGGTTATGTGATATTAAGTGCTGCCAAAGCTCATATTCTCCAAAGAGAACATAAACCTGTTTGGAAACATGGTACAATAGTGCCGAAAACAACTTGGGTGGGCGCCTTGGAAGGGATGCAATATTATGCTACTGTTTCAGCAGGGAATATGGATAGTCCTGAAGGTAGTTTTTTGCACAATTTAAATTACATGTATTATTAATTGATTTGAAAAACTTTATAGTGTTTTAATTTTTTATAGTTTGCATGACAGTTTTATCTTATTTTATACTTGCATCTTTTATAGAAAACATTCAATGGTTGTCCGTGGAAAATATTGAAGAGAGAGATTCTACAGCTATCTCAAACGCTCCAGATATGGTTGGAAGTGGTCAGAGTGTTGGAGGGGTTGTTAGCGAAACGGTATGATTGTCAAATTTAGCAGAAAATGAACTTGCAATTTTAAAATTTCTAAATTCCCTTTGGTTTATGTAGGTTGGTGCTTCTTCTGATGACTCAGATCTATCTGTGCAACTTCAAAGAATTGTGTCCAGGTGCAAATGCGAATTTTTTTACACAACCTATGGAGAGACAGGTGTAGATAAAATTCCATCCGGTATTCCCGAAATTCCTCCTGCGCCTCGAGATTTGGAGCTATGGGATGAAATAAATAAACCAGTTGAAGCTTTTACTTTGATGCACTACGATTTGAACGTTTTTACTAATTCCTTGCAGGTAAATTTATAATATGCCAATTAAACTAACCTAATGTAGTGAAGTACTGGAACACACATTATAAAATGGTTCTAATGTATTTTCTTAGTATGCAATGATAATGGACATAATAAACAATCTGGTCCTTTACGTGGATCCAAAGCGTAAAGAAGGATTTGAAAAATTACAAAGATTGCGATTCAAATTACAACTTCAGAGTACGGAAGCACAACGCCGACCTATCCAACAATTGCAAAATCATTTGAGGTATTTATCATCATAAAGTATTTACAACTTTTATGAACAAAATATGAATTGGAGAGAGACGTAAAATATAAAGAAGTAAATATGAATGATTGTAAAATTACAGGACATTAGTAAATCAGTTACGAAGGTTAGAAAAGGAAACGTACTCCGTCCATAAGCAACTGCAAGAAGATCCAAAAAGTGTAATTTTGAACAACCAGCTAACTGATTTAGAAAAACAGGTAATTTTTTGTTATAAATGGTAATACATATTTTACTTGTTTATAATTTGCTTAATATTACTAACTATTCATTTGTTAGGTGACAGAGTGTAAAGATCAAGTTACTGCCAAGGGGGAAGAGTTGCACATGATGATTATGTGTTACAAAGTAACTAACCTTACAATATTTAGAAATGTTCTGTGCAATATCACAATAATTTGTTTAAAACTCAAGTGTAAATGAATAATTTATACAGGAATCGAAATTAGCTGCATGCCAAAGATTATCAAGAAAGCGAGATAATAAAGATGTTTATTTGGTCCGGGTTTACGAAATTTGCTTTAAACATGCACAATGGCGTTTGACGCAAACTGATGGCCAGTTGGGTATAGCTGATCTTGTGTTGAGCAACTTTTTGTAAGTTTAGCATTATGAAACCATTAAATCAAATCTGCTTGTAACGAAAGTAATTGTATTTTACACTCACACACAACAATTCTTTAACGCAGATATACTAAAACTGCTAAAAGTGACGATTCAGTTGAACATTTGTGTGAGTTAGGGTACATAACAGTAACTAATTTGCTACCTAATCAAATATACAAGGAAGTTTTAGTGCCATCACACATACATGCAAGTATGCCAGTCGACCGTCAGGTAATATTATTACTGGACAAATGATACATAATATGAAATAAATTACTTGTAGAAGTACAATAAATTATTATACCTTTTACGTATACCATTTTAGAGAACGATGAGGGTTTTTTGTCGTGATCGACCCCCAGTTGGAGGAATTGGTGTAAAAGAACATTTCGAGATCAATATCGCTCCAATAACAATTGGTAATATATATCCGTTAACATTATACATGTTCACATTAATTAAAATTTGTATATGGATGAAAGTTTGGGATACAGTTATAATATAAAAATAATTGTTTTGATAATTTGTGATTTACAGGAATGACGTATCAGTTTTTTAAGACACTTTTCAAGTTTTGCTTCCCTGAGAAAGACCCGGAAAAGTTAGATGAAATGGATTCGAACGCCACTTCGGATTCAGATAGTGTCACAAGCATAAGTAGTGGAAATGGAACTTTGGACCAGCAGGCATCAACGTCTGCATCCACAACCAGTTTGCCGGGGAAAGGGAAGAAGGCTCGGGTTCGAAGGAAAGAGTCGAAATTTTATGTTTCGATGAACGAGAAGGATGATGTGGAGAAAATGAAGGAGAGAGCTGAAAAGAATATGCTGTTTATCTGTGTTAAAGTGCCCGAAGTACCTGTTCGTGTTAGTTACAAGGGAGAAAAAGAAAAAAATATTGAAGATGTCCACGACGTGCATCTTATCATTCCCACACTAGAGTATAATAATATTACCTGGACGTGGTTAGATTTCTTAGTCGCAGTAAGAAACCATAGCAAACGTGTGCTTCTGTCACAAGTAAGTTTATTAATTGAGTCAATTGAAATACAATTGAAATTGAAATTCAATTAATTGTAACACCTTGTTACTTGTAATAATATAGTTATTTTAAATCTAATAAATGTTTTTTGTAGGCAATTAAGCAAAAATTGCAGATCTGGCCAAAAGGAATTTGGCCAGACAGTCAGGCTGGACCTCAGGAAGAAGATAAAGCTAAAATGCTTCTTGGTCTTCCGGTACAGTGTAACATTTGTCTTTACTTCCATTTTCGCTTGGTGATGTTTTGTGACACTTAATTAATTTTTTCTCTTTCATTTATATAGGGCGACACAAAAAGTCTAAAAAAATCGTTATTCGGACCTTTAAAAAAGTAATGCATCCCTGATAGAACGCTACAGTTGTTATATATAACTAATATTTTAGGTTTAATCTAATAGTAATGTTTTCGCATGAAACAACTGTAATCGCATATTTATGTACTGCAATGAGCAGATTTTTTATTGTAGATCTAGATTAGTGTTAGGAACACAGTAACATTTTTTTTAATTTGGGCATTATAATTGCTGTATGATGACTATAGTGAACAAAACATTAATCTTGAATAAAAGTATATATGTATTGAATAACGATACACATTATTGTTCTTCATCTTCTGGTGGCCACCACTTTTGAGCCACAAAGCCTTTGTACTTCTTTTTAGTTCGTAGTCCAGTCACAATAGTAGAACTCTTGGGGAATGCACTGACACCTCCAAACATTGTATCAGTTTCTAGAAAGAGAAATTGCATCAAAGTTAAAACAGAAAACCAGAATACAGTTTTTGTAATTAATCTTTCATACGTTATACATAAAACAAACTCAACAATTAATTGAATTATCCTAATACCTGGGTGGAAACGTAGCGGATCCTTTTGAATATGCAAATTAGGGGGCAGATCTTTAGTACGAATAAGTTCATCGTATGGAGTATTCATATTCACATTTGTTTGGTAAAATTCCACTGCATCGCCTGAGACAGTAAAGAAATCATAATAGGTATCACATCATAATAAATGGTCATTATAAAGTGCCTTGTAACTTTGATCACTTGCATACTTACCTACAGTTGATATCATATACAACAGTGAATTTGGAACACCATGTCGAAATTCTTCATGAGTCTTACTTAAAAAGTTATATTTCTCTTGATGATTGGACAACGGGTACTTCAGTAAATCTTTCTCATTGAGATCATTCAACTTGGGAATCGAGGATTTCGCTGACAAAACCACTATTTCCTTGGCATTTTGAGGTGGTTGATATTCTTTTTGGAATCGATAAAATCTGTAATAGTTAGTACAATAAACTTATTACGATTCATTTTTCTGCAAATTACACTATAATTTAACAAAAATAACACAGCCAGAAATTTTAATATTAACTGTACCCTCTTGCTTGCATTGATGCCAAATCAAAATCGAATTTCCGATTTTGTGCCAAATCACCGAATTCCGCAGACCCAGACACCGCTTCCCCAGGAGTGTAATAAGATGGTTCAATGTTATATGGCTTAATCCTTTCCTTCACAAGTCCTCTTCGGAATCGCCACCGTACATGCTGACAGCGCTCAATTGCTTCAACCTGCACAATATAAAGCATTTTAATTTTTTCTCATCAATTCGTTCAATATCCTGCCAACCCCAAACCAGTATTAATGAATTAGCAATAACAAACCAAACCAAAAAGCTACTAAAAACCAAATTACAGGCAACCGGCCGGTATTACCTCAGAAACAATCAATTTAGTAAGCGATGATCGGAGACCGAACATTTTTCTTTCCCAATGTCACGAAACAAGAGAAGATTCCAAGTTTTCAGCTTTAAATGGATTTAGATATTTAAATTGTAGAATACGTATCACAAGTGTTTTTACAGTTTGTTAGTCCTCAATAACAGACCAAGCTATTGACCAAGTTGTGTGTACGGTCTCTCTAAGTCCAGAATTTGATTAAGCTGGGAATGTTGGGAATGTTTTGAAATCTAAGCGCACTGTTGAAAAAAAAATGTCCAAGTATCAGTTAGATTTCAGCCCATGACAGATGGCGCGCTCGAGGTAGATTTCACTGCAATTGCAACTATTTTGACAATTAATAAATATTTTGAAATTATATTGGTTTGTTGTTGTTTTCTTGATTGTAAGTTCTCTCAGTTCTCTGTATATACAAGACTAACGAGACTCATACAGAATACAAACAGTACAGAGTACGATGCTCTGTACGAGACTTACAAGTTCTCATACAGACAATCTATTTGTTTTCAATGGTTTTTGTTACAAGTATCTACATGTAAACCCCAGGGGGACGAGTCCCCTCATTTTCCGAAATAAGGGGTCGTTTCCTACCGAAGGCCGCAAAATACACCATTTTTGTGACCTTGTGCCCCATAAACAGCTGATGCCCCCTCCAGACTTCAATCGTAGACGCGCCACTGTTTCCTTATGACAAGATGATGGGCTAAGATCATGGCTGGGCTGGCACAGCCCAGCCAACAAACCGGCACGGTTTGTTTACATGTCTTTTATCTGAGATAAAAGAGTTTGCTTAAAATTAGCAGAACAAAAGAAGAACAGACAACAGATGATATTTTATGATGATCATAATATTTGATATTTGGCAGTGAAAATTATTACGTATTATAATTACAAAACAAACAAAACATTGAAACGGGGTTGTTGTGAAAACTGGACAAGTATGACCGTGAAACCACAGTTGTTTTACGTGTCAATTATCTTGAACTACGTCCAAAAGATCAAATCAAATTGCTGATCCTAGATCAGCAATTTATAATATTATCTTGTTCTTTGTTGACTGTTAATTAATGTTGGTAATATTATGATCCAGCCCAGTCCATGTCATGCAACATGCAAGTTCATTTTCAATGTTGGGTCTTGCTTAACACTTGACATGAATTGTAACAACTTCGTAAAATCTAAAATGTGTCTCTGTAAAAAGTATTTTATGATAATTATAATCAACAAGCCAAAGCAAAGCTGAGAATTTAAGTAAAAAGTAGGTACCTAAATAGAAATTCATTTCAAACCCCAAATCAATTAGGAGAACAACACAAACATAGAAAAATGATTTAAATGTTACTCTACGAGTGATGATGATATTGATAAAAATACAAAGAAAACTAAAAGCTAAGTGAAATTTTAGGTACATTTTGAATGGAAACAAAAGATGAACAAACAATTTAATATCCCATTAATAAGATTCGTCATTTAAAATTTGCCGTCAGCGGCACGAAAGAATTTCGGCCAGCCCCTTCATAATAGAAAATAAAAACAAAGGGAGAAGCGATAATGAGATGCGAATCATGCGATGATGAGACTGAGATTAGTTAAATCTGCATGTGAGCAATACGCAATGGGAATTGGAGCATGAAAACGTGAGTGGAGTACAATAGACGATGGTAAATCTTCATGTTGTATTGTATTGTTTCATAATATTGTGAGACATTTTTACAATTAAAGCTGGGTACTCACATCATCCGGGTGAAATGTTTGTTTCGAAGGTAAAACATGCCCCAGTGAAATGAGATATGTTTAACTCATGATTTTTCACTTGGAGTACTCACTTGCTCTTTTTCCATCTAGGTGAACAAAATTTTCACCTAGGCCAAGTGAAAGTCGCAACATAGACTAAAATTTACCACTGACTTTGCTTGTAGTGTAGTAAAGTGTAGTACTTTATGACAAAACATCCTTTCATTATTTCTCTCCGAAAATTCGCAATGTATATTTATTTCACGCATCAAGTGGAAAAATTCGGTGAGGACTTATAAGGAGGAGGTTCCTGATGGGCAACAGTGCTATTTTGGAGGCGCAGGATAATTGTTTATAAAATAACAGTGTAGAAATTATAGTTCCTAATTTCATAAAACCGAATCCGTTAAAAATGCTGTTCTTCTCTGTGTGAAATGATTTTCTTCCAAGGCACAGTGCATTAGTGATTGGACCGGTTTTTGTTCTGTTATGTCATTTATTACGTTCGAATAGTGAGTCTGCGATTGAAGCAAAGTTCTTTGTTGTTAGCTTCATTTTGACTTGCGAAAAAATCTTTCAAATTCAAAATGAAGTAAATTCTTCTATTTTTAACCTGAAATCATAGGATATGATGGAGCAGAGGTTTTGCTTCGCTTCCGAATCCAAGGGAAACCAGTTGGATGGAATTGTATTCAATCGCATACTTTCCGGATGTCTTACGATTTACGATTAGCTTCACATGCATAATATTATATTATATCATTGTCAGCATTGAACATAAATCGGCTTGATGATACTTGAAAAAATAAAATAAACTACTAACATTGTAAAATATTTCATGGATCTTTTTTTATATCCATAAGCTATTCAGAAAGGATATCAACCTTAACCTGAGGAATATTATATATACAGGTTTCTACGAGGTATTTCATTGTGAATACAAAAATCATACATATGGAAAGCCTTGGCACATGTCTCTTTTACTCCGACGACAGCAAAGCTTAAGCATATAAAACGCATATTGCGTAGCAAGTTGTTGTGTCTGCTTTTTGACCTTAATGTTACGTTAATATATTATGTATGTTTTTTATATGTGTATTTATTCATATGCTCAATGACAACTTTTTTAACATCGACAAACAAATTTGCAGAATTTCAATTAATGTAAATAAATTAATGAGTAGATAGAACAACGATGAAAGGTTTAAAATGATTCGCTATGAAAATGCTGATTGACTACGATTTTGTCACATCGATTGTTTAATTGTAACGTAACCCTTGATTATAAATAGTTTTTGATAATTTTATAGAGGCTCGAGTGAGTTCTACTGCGTAGTTTAGGCATTCAGTCGCAAATACCTACAGTATAGACACAACAACACAGCCAATACATATGCACAATATGTATAATGCAAGTCGGATGGTTGAATCTAGTAAAGGGGTAAACAGAACGGAATCCTACTCTAGAGATATACAGGATAGGATTCCGACTTAACTCTTTTGGTCCTTCGTTTGCCGTTCGTGGTATATAAAAACCATTCCTAGAGGAACTGAACGTAACAAGAGCAATGCACAGTTGGATTCAATCCGTTTATTAGGAAAGGAGTTTTTAGGACTTGGTTGGACTCCTCTAGCTACAACTTCGACGGAGAAGTTGGAGTTAGAGAACCATCATCTTCGCATCCAAACAGCGTTTGCTGCTTCTCTTCTTGTAACCGTCGTAGTATCATACTGTCAATATTCCTTTCCACCGCTATTCACAAGCTAAACTATACACTTTACAATTTGTAAAGTGTAGAGCATAGCATACCATACTTTTTCAACCAGGTACCACTCAACGGAAAACACACATGCATTGCATTGTATACATTGGGTGTTCTCCGTGCGGTACGCGGTACTTTATACATTCTAGAGATGGGAATTTTCCGCAAATCAAGGGAAAATTTTTCGTTTCATAAAATTGAGAAAAATACAAGTTTTTTGTCACGCCGGTCCAACACAACGAACCTGACAACCGGCCCAACACACTAATATTATTAAATCCGGTTATTATTGATATATTTTATAATCACAGTATCAAGGTTAAACCGATGGAAAATTTTAAACACCTAAAAGTTCAGTAAAATCATTTAAGCGTAACTTTTGGTGGAGATAGCAATGTATGCCATTTCAAAACCGTAGAATGCTTAATGTTTAATGAAAAATAGTGTCAATTCTTGGAAACCACTAGAAAAAAACGACCCTTCTCCGAGCTCCCCTTGATGTTTATCCCGGTTCGGGTAAAATATATTAAGGGAATCATGTCTTATCTTACTGCGAAAAATACTTTCAGACCAAAAAAATTAATTTTCCCATAAAAATATTTCCCTTTTTGGATTAAAAAACCTTCTGTAGCAGTAATTTTTGTTGAAAGACTTTCTTCAGTTTTTTGAGGTCCGATATGTCAAGTCAAGCAACTTGTATATTTTTTTCAAAATTTTGTATTACAGACAACTTAATAAAATGCTTCTAGAGTTTGAAACGAGCATTCCGAATTTGAAAGAGAATCGAAATTGACACAATACTTCGGAAAAATAAACATGTCCATAGCTATGCTATGTTTTACCCGCTATCTCCCGAATTAAGCCACCCGCTTCCCAATTTCTCAGTGTTGGATAACTAAACATTGCAAACAAGGGCGTAACTAGAAATTAGTAATGGGGGGGGGGGG
>JABASD010000552.1:0-68721 GCA_019776165.1 Pogonognathellus flavescens
AATGATACACCTTAGCTATTGAGCAGATATTATAAGCTTTATGTAGCTTAGATATAGTTATTATAAGAAAATTTTCATATACTTCATTTTTACCAGTTTTTTGATGTGGGGTAGCGCTTATGTGTATGATTTTAATGAAATTGTCTGTAATAAATAATAAATCCCTGTATGTATCATGCATGCATTGTGCAATTATGCGATCAATCAATCAATTTGTCTTGCCTCGCGTAAGTAACCGATGCAAGCTAAAGAAATTCAAGTTCAGATGTACAGCAATTAAAGTTTAAACAATGAAATTTAACTATAATAGTATACAATTGCAAAGCAATTTTTATTCACTTACTTTAATAACTGTTACAACTTATAATTTAGCAGTTATGTAAGACTGTTTTGAATTCGGATTTGAAATTTGTAATTAGAGACTGACTGGTGTTTGTCATTTCTGCAATCAAACCTGTACAATGGAGAACACGCCCTATAATAATTTCTATCATTTTACCAATTGTAGTACTAGTACCTACAAAATACAGCTACGGTATAAATCATGTCTAATTGCATGTAATAAACTTATTATTCTGGAATGCCATTTAACGCAGTAGTAGGTTGGTGGGGGACTTTCATGTGTTCTTTGCCGCAGTGGATCGTTTTAATTATGGATTTCTTATAAAACTGAAGTTTGTGTATGTTGTATGTAAACATAATTAATAGTAACGAAGTTACTGTCCATCCGTTTGTCCGTTTAGCTCAGAAGAGCACAACTACATATCTTTAACAATTCATTAGATAAGGTGCTATTGCAAAGCATATTGATAACTTACACAAAGTTTTACATACATATACTAAGGCATAAGTTTATATATACCCAAAAAAGTGCTGCATCCTTTTAACTAGACTCATTTCGTCAGTAAGGTGTGCTTAAATCTTACTGTGTAGCATCATGTCTGCTGCGAAATTATTTCTCACTTCGCGATGTCACTAATATGGTAATGGTCAGATCAATTACAATTCTCCAAATAGAGATGACTGTTGTTTTATGGATGTAATGGTAAGAACCAACTTCAACACGTAAATACCTGCATGAC
The DNA here is from genome assembly GCA_019776165.1 of Pogonognathellus flavescens. Taxonomy (NCBI): domain Eukaryota; kingdom Metazoa; phylum Arthropoda; class Collembola; order Entomobryomorpha; family Tomoceridae; genus Pogonognathellus; species Pogonognathellus flavescens. Next base: position 1,083 of record JABASD010000552.1, read on the forward strand.
CTTACAAACTTTCGAAGCCACGAATTTCCACTTTTCCAGGAATTTACTAGCTTAATTGAGTAGTCATAATATTTCCCAAGCCGTTTGCACATGTAACTTAGATAAAGCAAATCCAGAACTCCGGCAACACCCATCTATAATTGAAATGTTTATAATGATCATAAATAAAACAAACATATAAATAATAGAAGTACAATTAGTGACAAACACATACCTGAATTGCTCTTGGTCCGCTCATTCGAATGGCCCCATAAACACCTAGCGTGGCAATTCCGACAGCAACAACTTTATGAGTCGGGAAAAACCAATGTTGAAAGCAATGATTAAACATTTGCTGCAAAATTTGCAGAGCCCGAAATATATTAGCAAACATTTTTTGTCTTCTCAGGTAGTTTTTGGTCCAAGCATCCCTTTTGTTTCGTCTAAATATGTATATAAGCATACGCTCAAAATCATTTTCAATTAGATTCAAATATTTATTTGGTTTCATATTGCAGTCAGAATTAATTTTATACCTGAGTTCATCAAGAATGAATGTCCCGGTATACGAAAATGCAAAGATATGAAATATATAAAAGTAGATTTGAGCCCAAATACTGAGCCAGACCCAAACTTGCAGAAATAATAGTGGAAACTTATTTACAAAACATGCAGATATTGGATCTTTTAACAGAGATGTAAGGAAATACACGCGATCCGGCTGAGTCGAGACTATGATAGCATTTTGTGATATTATCAAAACTCCAAGGAAAACAAAGAATTTTGATATAGTTTCACATCCGTTCTTCCGATTCTTATGTGCAGGCAACAAGAATTTTTCTTCAATACAGATAAATAAAAAGAAATAATGTGGATAATTTTTAGCTACATGTTGAAATAGAGTAGGTACAGATATTGTTATAAATTACCTTCAAAGCTTTCGTAGTACTTGATATAAGCATTCATGAAGTTGGGTGTTTCTTTCCAACATAGAAAAGTTTGAAATTGCAGAAGAAACAACATCAAGTAACTAAAAAGATTGTAACCTATCTGAACTTTTACATTCACATTTGCCTTTTCTAAAAAAGCATTCCCAATGCGGTACATAAGAAACAGATTGTACAAGCAAATTACGGCAAAATTGAAAATAACAAGAGATGTATGTAATTTTGATTTGACGAAAATCATTCGATTTGTATTTGAATTCCACTTATATGGCCCTCCTCCGGTGTAATACATAAATGTTGTTCCCAACCACAACAAATTTTTAGTCTCAGAAGAAAGCATAACGAATGAAACCAGTTATTATCGTATTTCAGTGAAATTTTTTAACCATTGATTTCTATATTCTGAATAAATGTACAACTGTTGCAGCCGAAATATTAACAAATACTGAAATATCTGATTCTCTCAATTTGCTTTAGCAGGTATATTTTAAATCATTCATTTTATTCCAGCAACAAATTACAGCTATAGAGACAACATAAATGCACCAATAATTATTGTAGTTGTAGTAAGTTAGGTACCCAAGCGTCCAGTTTTTGTTTCAGTTTAATTATACCTATAAGGTAAGCCAATCAGACCGTATCATCAATTAGCTGATATGTTTTTAGAGGGGTATTTAGGTATAGGTATTTATTTTAAAGGTGAAATTAAATTAATTGTTTATTATTTAGTACGTATACTAGGCTTTACTATGTTAGTAGTCCTTAAGCAAATAATTCAGTTATTGTTATTGCAGAAAATTATCCAGTTAATTTTTTGCTTGCCGAAAGCTATAGGATGAATTGCATGTGCTGTATTATTCACATAGGAAATTGCTCTATGTATACATTTTCGTTAAACTAAACGGCTATGGTGCATGGACATTGGTTGATTTTAGCTTATGAGTGTAGCGTATCCTGGTGCACATACAAGGATATTAAGTAGATTTGTTAAAGCAATTAATTATAATTACGTATTGTATCAAATTGTGGAAATAGTCGAATAATCGGTTTGAGTCATTTGAGCTTGTTAATCAATCACAATTTCATACCTACTGACAAACTTTACTTTTACTTACATTACCCTATTCATTTGGTGTTATAGTCTTTAGTTATTATTACCTATACAATACAATACCTAATGTATCTACATCATAATTCCGAATTCTGCCATGAAGGAAGATAAAATAATAAATATGTATGATAGCCGTAACAGGCTCAGAATGCTAAATGTTTACCTGTAATAAAAAATGGTACAAAGTATTTGTATTTAAAATATTAATTTATACACGAATAAAACAATATAATATTTATCAATGTGCAGTCTAATACCATTATACATAACCAATTAAACGTTTTCTTCTTACTACATATTTTCCATAAACATTACGAGACAAGTACTAACTAATTGTAAGTACATAATATACTGTAAAAGCTATGTATGAAACTGGAATCATTTCTGTTTAATAATGTAAACGTCCCAGCAGTGTAATATTGTAAGTACGTATAGTATTCACCTACATAATGAACAACGTACATTATGACATTAGAAGTTATACTATTTCGTACTGCGTATTGCTAATACTACATAAATATTACACACATATATTTTATGAGTTTAATTATTGTTATTGGGTGAAATCTAGGGACAATAACGCAACAACAAAGAAAAACATTACTCCAGCAATAAAGTAATGGTAAAGTTAATGACTGTGCTCCACAGGACGAGGACAGTAGTTTTGGTGACATAGTAATATGGTCCAATATCAACTTTGATGGGCTGAGAGGATTTGACAAAATTACTCAAGTAGTGGCTCTTTCCTCTCCATGAAGCAAGAGTGTTCATAGAGATTTCATAATACTGACCTAACTTCCGAAATAATACACTCAAGTAAAGAAGACAGCCAGTTGCTGTCGTACCCATGATGATCCCACGAGGACCTGTTATTTTAATGGCCCCATACGTGCTAACACAGGCTAGGACCATCATCACCGTCTTGTGAGATGGAAACAACCACCACCGGAAATGAAAGTTGAATAAAACTTGAAGTAGTTGCATTGTACGATAAAGACTAGGGAAAACCTTTGCAGATCGAATGTCCTTTGACGTTAAGAGACTCACCCTGTTGGCGCTGCAAGTGAAAATACATTTACATGCTATTAACTAAATATTAATCCTAATGATATTGCAAATAATTAACCCAGAATTAATCAATTTTCGAAAGTACAGATAAATATCTGTACTACATGTACTGCATCTTACCTCATTTCTCGGATTATGAAAATGCCAATATAAGGAAATGCAAACATGTGGAAACAGTAGAAAAATAGCTGGGACCAGCATGCTATCCATACCCAAAAGTGGTATATGATGATCGGCAGTTTGTGTAACAATGGAGCAGATTTGGGATCGTCCAAGATGGAAGTTACAAAATAAGGTCGCGCAGGTTGCCGAAGTATAAGAATCACATTCTGTAGTATTATCAAGTTTCCAACGATGAAAATGGTTTTCATTGTCTTCTCACACCCATTTCGAGGTACATTATTTGCTAGAAGATACTTGACTGAAAGCAATAATTACAATGATATTGAGGTGTCCTTTTAGTTTTAATGGAAGTAAATGTAGTAGAAAGAAGATTTGGAGGTTTGTAATCTAAATTTTAAGTATTTATATATTAGGTATATACACTTACCTTTGATATGCTCGTAAAAGTTGATGTAAGAGTTTATAAACGCTGACATTTCGTCCCAAAACAAGAAATTTTGGATTTGTATGATAACCGGCATCATGTAAGATGCTGCGTTATACGCGAGTTGAATTACCGCACTGAGAGAGTAGTCGTCGCCTTTTACTAACTGAAATTGCATTAAACGATACAGCAAAAACATCTCATATGTTGCAGACACAAGGAAGGTTAAAACACACAAACCGTAATGAAACTTGGATGTCACGAATCGTATTCGATTTGTCGGTTTGATCCACTTGAAGGGTCCCCCTCCATGGTAATATTGCATTTCAGTTGCAATATGCATCAACTTGAGCGTAGTCTTTGATAACATTTCGATTCTTGTTATTATCTGGGTAGAATCACCAGTCAAAATTCAAAATTTCTAAAATGAATGAAAATGGTACTATTTATAGTAGTTCTTCCGGAATGTGAGAGGGCAACGGAATTCGGGATGAACCGATCAAGTCTCACCACATGAAACGAATAATATAAATCCTTTAATTGATTTATACGCAGCAATTCCTTTCTATTTGAATGTGTATGCAACTCACAATCAGTGACTATATACTATATAGTATAGATTTAGTAGGTATGTATACCTTTACTATTTTAATTGGATTTGAAAGTCATTAAGAAGCATTGCATTGCTGGTTGGTGAAGAAATAGGCGTTGTCATTTAATGTTTCAAACTCAACTTCCAAAGATGCATGACAGTTTTCAATTTCTTGTGGAAACATTAACGGTAATATAATTAAATCATAAATTGACAATGACATTGACGCATGAAGGTAAAATCTAAGCTAGTACCTACAAAGATTGAACAGAACTTGTACATTTTACGAAATAGCCTTGGTCCGTAATTTCATTTTCTTCGTACACACTCAGCGACAAGGGATCTTGTGTTACCCGAAGTGATAAAGTTATTAAATTTCCTTAGCTGCTGTGGGTTTAATTGCTTCCTAATAGCTATTACACAGGCAGAGCAATTTATTTTGACATTTCTTCCACAGAAAGTGCAAAATAGCGAATTGATACTTCATTTTATAATGACGAATTGTCTAAATTTGGAATTCTGCGACGCAGTTTCTCGATAGTAGTTACCTTATTGCTTCAGGGATTTGCAAACCACACTTGCCATTATCTGTATTAAAGTGGCACTATATTAAGAAATGGAAGCATGTGGCTATTAAACATGGCTCATGTGAATTTTGTATGCGTAGAGTGATACAACATGTTTTAGAATTGCATGTTAAGATACTCTACTACTACATGGTAATTCCTCACTAACATTTAATCGTAAATTGCAACTTCGGTTTAATATGGGAGAATTGGCTGCATGCAAGCACTGAGGAAAATGTAAAACAACCCTATCTCTGTAAGCCACTGACAACTATCATCCGTACATTAATATGTAATGTGAATACGGCAAGAGTGTAACTAATAATTGATCTCCACTATCTATAAAGTCACAGGTATTTGCGTCAGAGTAAATAAATTCTCAAAAACCTCTACTAGTATTGAATATTATACAAACAAAAAAAATCATTTAATATTAGATGGAATAGCTTGTAATATTATTACACACTATTCCTTGTGTTAGATTCATGGAATTAATGTTATTATAAACAGTTGCTCGTTCAGCTGTATAGTTAAGTACTTACTCTTAAGTATTGTACTAAATATGTGTGTAATGGAATGTATGTACAATGTTGATACTAAATATTATAATATTTTGATAGAATTATTGTATACCTACTACTTCATAATATTTTGCGTGTATAGTAAAATGCTTAAAAATGCTATATATACAGTCAGTGTACATAAGTGTTTATCGCTTCAATGAAGTGTACAGCAGGATACCAAAGCCAATGTCATGATAAAATATTACACTACTGATTCATCTTTTGAAGCAGTTAAGAAAAGCAATGATGCCATTTACAATCCGATTACTGCCGGCCAATGCGAACAATTTTACAATGAAGTAAGTCATTGGGTAAACACGCGAACCATCCTTAGAAATGCTGCAGTTAATATTCCCCAACCAATAAATTTCTGCCATCATAGTTCACGAGAAAAATCTGCTTTTCAAATCATGATTATGGTATTACCGCACAGATTTGTATTTGCAGTCAAATTATGATAATATGTATTTCAAATCCCATCCTGAGTGCAGTTTCTTAAAATAGCTTAATGTTAAAAGTATTCATTCTAAAAACTACATTATGTTTTCCGCTGAGTTTGTTTGGTTCCTTAATTTGTGCATTGCTATGTGTTGTCTGCACTCTGGTCTGTACTTACTTTACACAGTCCATGAATGCAAATGCATGCAAACGAGATAATTTGTTAAATTAGCAAGGTTATGACTCCTTAGTGTTCTTGGTAATCTTATTATGACTGTATAACTATTATTGTAAGTTGTGCATATTTATTATTATGAAAGAGTCTATCTTATAATATGCTGTACTCTACCACACACGCAGACTACATTTTTTACACAAGTCATCACCGTCAATAACTTTGCAGTCCATATATAAGCACAAGGACATTAAACACTCCAGCCCACATAAAGAATTGCTACAAACTCGACAGATCATAACATAAAAGTATCTTACAAGCTTACAACATCGAAGGAAGTACATTCTATACATTTGCTCAAGAACTTTCTTCAATATTATCAACTCATAAGTACATTAAGCATCAAAGAGAACTAAAAAGTTTAAATTATTTTTAAAATGCGGATCTTATTCTACTTTTTACTTGTACTGACTATTTCATGTACATTGACAACAGCCTTTGATTTCTGGGGTTTATTTAGTTCAAGTAATAAAACTGTAACTACAACTACACCACAACCGACAATCCGCATTGGCACGACAAACCCAACAACAACTACTACGGAAAGAGGTAACTAACTACGTCAATCATTTGAAAGTGCATATTCAAGTAACATTTGAAATTGCTAATTAATTAGTGTTATCTCAATTGCTTAATCTCTGTGGTGGATGAAGTGTTGAAGTTATAATATTTATATTATTCTAAGTAGATGTTTTTAGATCCAGGGTTTTGATTAATGCCTTTTAATCATACAGCCAATTTCCTTTGTGCTAAATTTAATGATGTGTCCTTTCAATTGCAGTTTTTACAGTGAGAACTACTCCAGCGGGAACATGTTGGTGGACCGAATGTGGAACTCGATGTGTCGCCACCGCGAAAGTGCAGGAAGCAAATCAATGTCAACCTGCAAAGTATAAGTTTAAGTGCTGCGCTTAAATGCATTTTGCACACTCATACTGTTTATATGTAAACTGCTGTTAGTTGTAACTTTTGTAAAACTCAAAATTTTTAATGGTAAGAGGACAGTACATGATGTGTCAAACAGATTCTCATTATATACCGTTTCGTTTAATTCGTTTATCATAAAATTAGGTTAACGATTAGATATGTAGCTTTAAACTTGATTGTAAGTACCGCACATCATAAATTATAATTATTAAAGCCGAAGCCTTCTACACAATTAAAGGGTGATATTGTGCTTACATGAATATGTGTTGGGGATTTATACATCTACACTATTTCTAGCAAAGCAAAGTTGTGTATTACCTATTTCATTGTAGTTATGTGTTTTATTCTGCAATAAAACAGTTCGTTATGTTATTAAAGTGGTTATATATAGCTATGACAAATTACTATATGTTATCGATGGATGTGAATTGTAATCTCGTTGAAACCCTTGATCTACTACTTATAAAATCTATTACAATTAATATTGTTCTATAGGTTGGGACTCAAGTTTTTGGGTCAACATTTTTATTATTAAGAGTTAACAATAGTTTAACATAATTATGGCTTACGTTTCAAAGACAATGACAAATTAAAATAAAAGCAATTTGGTCACTAACCCAATTAAATTCATTTTGTTTCCTGAATCATTCACAAGTATACGGTTGTAGAATGAAGTTGTAAAAAGTCGATAAAAATGAGTGACATGGTTTTGTCATGTCTATAATCAGTCTATACTCTATATGGTCTCTCACAATCAGTGACAGTTTCTTTCAGATCCGCATCATAGTGTAATTACATCGGAAACGGATTACTATCTAAAAACATATTTTGGTCTTCACCAACAAGTTGTAATTTTCTTTGTGGTTTGTAACATACATACATTATACATACATACATGCATACATTTATAGAAGTGCAAGTGTTGAGAAAAATCAGTAAATAGATAAGTACTACATACACTCATTATTAATGAAATGAAGTTTAATTCGATGTCATATGTGGTAAACACCAAAATGGAGAAGAGACACAAAAAGTCTCTTGCACTTTGTCACGATATCATAACAGAAAATCTAATTTATGACTTGATCGCTCCACGGCTCATTTCTGAAGGTATAATAAACTTTGAAACACATCATGAAATTGAGGCAAAGTGTGATATGAAAGAGAAAATTGATTATTTACTACGGATATTGCCCGAGAGGTAGGTCGCTTTTGTATTTCATATTTGATTAGGTAGTCCATAATACGTGTACTATGCTAATGTATAATTAATGTAATCATATATTATCTGTATTATTCAAAATATTATGCATTAAAATTGAACTTCCAATTTTATCTTCCAATAGGGGCAGAAGAGCATTTCCTATTTTAATTTCTGCTCTGGAAGATGTCAATTACGAATTCCTTGTTATGAAATTAGTAGAGAAAGTATTCTTCCAGTGAAGTTAACAAAAATCTCACTTTGTACCGTTTGCATTTTACCGGAAGGTAAGCCTTCGCATATTTTCATACTTTTTACAAATTGTCGAAAGACTGAAAGAGAAGTATTGCTTTTGAATGTGAAGGGCACTAAGCAAAGTTATGATATTGTTTGCAGAGAGGATGAAGCTCACCCTGAACAACTCAACAAGATCTTCTTACCGTTAGTTTCAGTTGTATGTGCATAGATTGTATTCGTGAAGGTTCTTTGAGGTTTAAACTCCTGTACAGAATTACCACCACGGTGACGGTAACATGGCAAAGAATTTCCAGAATCATTGATGTTGCTTACGATTAGTAAAAACTGGTAGTATAGGTATATTATCTTGTTAACCATACATTCTTTAAGACGCTAGATTTATATGAATTTTTCAATTTCACTAACAATGTACATACTTACAATTAGTAAATCTTTTTAAAAACTGTTATTTAACTAAATAATATGTAGTTATGATTGAGACAGAAAAATAAATTATGCATTATACCTAAAGCATTCACATACATATAATATACATATACAAAAAGTGCGATATTTTTCAATAATTTCTTACCTAATAGATAATACCACTCAGCAATATTAATAGCTACATGCTTAATATATATTATAAACTAATACGTCAGATGTGTTGGTTGTCTTCATTAATTAATCTTGGCTTGATGTATGATGGTATTTTTGCATGAGTACTGTGCTTTACTGGTAAACTGGCAATTTGATAAGTTTTCGTAATTTAGAATTTACAGTATCAAATATATTGCCCTACAATTTACAAATAAATTCGGCTTGCGATTCTATTTAGAGCAAACTTGTTGTGCTTTATGCAATTCTAGTATTTCCAGTCTGTCCGTTCGCACACAAATTGTATACCCAGACGTGTATTGCGTGTCGTCAACAAAATGTAAAGTAAAAATTGTTCAAACTACAAAATTTGGCCAAAAGATAAGTTTGCTTTTGGTCAGTCCGTTTGCGAAAAGGGGTTTAGTGATAAAAACATTCTAAATTCTAAATGCATAAATTTTCCATGGATTAATTGCACGAAGAATATTAGCTATACCAAAGTACTTCTGCTTTGGCTATACTATTAGTACTTGTCTTATTCCCTTTAAAAATTTACACACCTTCCCCTACACTTCTTATAAACATATTGAAGTACTTATGATTGTACTGTATACAGTTACTACTATAAGCCTGTCCACTATTTATCGTGATGCATCAATGAAGAAATAAAAGGATGTGCCGTGTTGTGTTCTCCTTCTCATCTTCCACCTATCACTCTCACATCACACGGTGAAATCTTGAGAGTCGACTTACTTCCATTCTATACAGCTCTCTTTTAACATCTACATTTATTGTCCATCGTCTTGACTCAAGTTGAGCTGACTGAATAGATTTCTTCTGGGTGGCCAAATCCATACCTCTATTAAACCTATACATCCTAACAACAGAAACAGATAAGCCATTCTGTTTACAACTATTATTCTGCATGCATGAATGTGCAATATGTTTAAATACAAGCATTACTGTACTACGTCCACCACTACAACTACACAAATAATATGTAACTGTTGTGAAAATCCATTATAGAAAAGACCACTACTACTACCACTGCACTGCCTTGCTTAGTTTCTATGGGCATTGACTATTTAGTGTTTACCATTATTGTACTTGCTACATTGTGTTCTATGTATGTCCGTACTTCATAATGGACTGTATAAGTATACGCATAATTCCGTGCTGTATTATACATTAATGTGCTGACAGTGGTGCCTCTCATGTACTTATTATTTTGTGAGACACAGAATCATAATCTGACAAAATTGAATACGGAATTGCTTGCATAGATGCTTCTATACTTCACATACTTACCATTGCAATATATAGACGAGGAGAAGATGGATTTGTGGACTATCCGTTTACTATGTAATGTTTCTAACAGACCTAATAAGAAAATATATGAGTAAAAATTTTATGTCTCTGCATTAAGCTGTGTATGCAAATGGTTACCTACATTGGACATTGGAAGAAATGCTGTGAAGACTAAAGAGTTCAGTTATGATTATTATTGCAATTCAATGGAAACTGATTTGATCTCCATCGTCATTCATGTTCATTCAATCTTATCAAATAACAACTTTTAATACTTCTATATATTTCTATCGCCTTTGTATACAATTTCTTTCTATAAATGATTCTTGATTTTTGATCTGTCGTGGGCATTACTTTACTTACTATTGTATGAATGTCAACATCGATACTGTTTAAAATAACGTTTACGTTACTGTGTCGCCGTCACCTTAGATCCTCTCTTGGATCGATGCTGACTTTTGATAGCAACGTATTTATGTAGCGCACATTATTGGAGTTTTTTAGGCCCCCCACATTTCCATGCTATTCAACAGTTCATTCAACAATCGGGTATTATACTCTTTCGTATTGTGAACTAAGTGAATAGCTAAATTGATTCTCCTTTTCTAAACCGACAGCCGACACGTTCTTTCACAAATTGTCTTGCTTGTACTTTGTGTCCAAGTTTTCGCATTGCATTGCTATTAGCATCCATAAGTCATTTAATTTTGTAGGCTAAGACATCCTCAAACGAAACATTGAATTACTTTCTGCATAAGAATGGTGAATTACTTTACTTGAGGTATGGATTACTAGATAACATCAGTTTGAGGGGCCTAACAAGTAATTTACGGAGAAAAATGATTTTAATAATATAAATAAAGATATTACCGGCTAATACAGATTATTTGCTCATTAAAACTATCTGTATGTGTTACGGCTTAAAGTGGTACTTGGCTATGCCTTGATAGAGTAATGATTGATGAATACTAAATGAATCTATAAGCGTCTTTCGTCTATGTATTTTTGTATGCGTTTCAATGTTATACTATAATACTGTATTGGCAATCATCATTTGAAACTATTTACCACTTACAAACATTGCGAATCAGCGTATAATGTGTAGCATTAGTAAAGGAACCAAACTTATTTCTAATATAAGTGCATCAGTAAATACTTGTAGGTTTAATGTTTGCAGCATATCTTCCTGGATGTAAGTTAACATTCTTGTTGACCTATTATGTAAGTTTAAATAGTTGCATTTTTACCAGTCAGTCCTCCCAATTCATTTTTAGTCGATCGAAAGAGTGGTGCATTGTGAAGGTATTTGGTGGTTACAACCGCGGCAGACCTCCAACAGAGAAATCGCACAATGGGAACACTTGCAAACAGCCCAAATTTAGGGATGTTTTCTTCTCTTCTTGTGTGTGGGTCAATCACATGGTGATAAGGCCCACCTGAAACGTCAACGTCACTGTTGGGTAACTATCATTTGTAAGAAACAGACTTGCTTTGAATTTTCATATGGTCTGTGCCTTTATGTACTACGTGTTTCATATTCTTCGGTTCGGAACTCCTATTGAATTCCAAACATTTTATTCGGAACAATTCCAGTCAAAACCAACTCATCTTTAAAGTTTAGCTCAATGTGGTATTTCATGAGAGTCTACATGTATACTTCAGATTGGTTCAAAAAAATTATTGAAGAGTGAAACACCCATGCTTACATATAAGTTCTAAGTATAGATTTATTCTCATATACAACCGTATCATTGTCTTTGACGCTTTACTACAAATCTTATGAAACAAGAAATTCTTCCGAGCCGTTTTGCAAAAAATATTTAAAACAATTCTACAATTCACATTTGCACATGAAGGGATTCTTCGTTCACTTAATCATAAATCCTAATATATGTGGCTTATAAAATTTTAATCATTTTAAACTCAATTTTCCTTCCACAGTCAGCTTTACCTTGTCCAGTTTCCTAAATGAATGTATCTAAATGATCAGGCAACTATTTAACGTTTAAATTGCATCAAGCACAATTGGCACCGGTGCATTATCATATATTCATTGTACGAGAAGACTTTTGAGTTGAAGGTGCAGCTTTTTATGATGATGTTTACATCAACTATCTTCTAAAGGTGATAAGGAAACAAACGAATGAACGTATGAGTAAAGACTATCATGTATGTGAGATGAATGACACTGAAATTAAATAGGGATCTCGTCATGTCACAGTAACGTCATTTCTTTGACAGGTTATCACTTGATTATAATTATTACATTTGAGTTTTCGAGTGGTAAGACACCAAGATTTATTCACATCCTCGTTCAGTTATTAAAACGCTGTAAGTCCATTATTGATATGATAAAAATTCAAAACTAATCCGCTATATAGTAGTACCTAGTAAATAAAAAACTTATTGTTGCAGGCGATAGTTAAGAAGAGGTGATGCCCTGTGAATTTGTAAATAAACTCATTCAAGAATCAAGACTGATAAACCTCATGCTATTATTATGATGCATTCAACATTGTTGATTAAATCTAGAGTTATATAGTAAGATGAAATCGCAATCTGTACACATGTAGTCAGCGTAATCCTTGATAGACCTGCTTCTTTTATGTTATGTCAGCTAGTTGTACACAAAATAAACACTTTGTATACGATCATCATACAGCATATAATTTTACATCACGTTTGTTAAGCACGGTAGTAGTTGTGTGTAGGTACGGGACGATATTACTACGTGAGAGAGAGAGTATCAATGTATAGAGTCCGGACTCCTGAGAAGAAATCTAAGCACAGACTCAAGACGTACACAGAGACATGGAGAAAGAACTCACGAAGGTATTTAAAATGAAATACGGTGATTTGATAAGAAGGCACCGCTGTTTCTACAACAGGCAGCTGAATTTCCCCAGAATTATTTATGAGCTTTGTTGAATGGTAAGAGATTTCTTCTGATATCCTGCCGGAATACTCTTACAGCTTCCTCCTCAATTCATCTAAGCTTTAAATAAGCCGTGATCAATAGGGAATTTGAATAAATAAAAAATAAATAAATAAATGCAATTTTTCCATCAAAGCACCTAATAGACTGTGCATTAATTTTAATGATATTATTGAATTAATTTTTAATGACTGTTTACAGGCAAATTTTAAGAAGATGAGTTCTGAAGATAAAAACGATAAAATATAGACAAGAAAACTAATGGTAAAACTTTCGTTTCTTGCCTGTCTCACCTTTGAACATTCTTCTAGAACAACAAGCTTAACCAATTAGTATTTTGCACTTTGGTAGATAATCAGGACATTTGCAAAGGGATAAAAAATGGCATCCTGAAACAAAACATTTATTAAGAAAATGTCTTATACCTTACTTAAACATATTGTACCTACTTTATATGTAATCTAAAGGTTATTGTATAGTACATATTATGTTGAATACGCACCTATATAATGTGGAAATATACATAAGTGGTCATTTTACATGTCTGTGTGTCTTTTCCAAGTTTACAAGTCTTTACGGCACAGTTTAGCTGTAAGAACTGTCTTTTTTACCATTATACGTGTACTTGTAAGGGCTTTGCTATTGTATATGACAGACGACTAGTCAAGTGAATTGAATGAGTGTAATCTATCTGCCGCAGTAGTACCAGACCAGACTTATAAGATCGTATGACAGTAAATGTAGGTATTAGGAGAGCAGGATTATAAGAAAGTATAAAGAAGGTGAGTTTTGTTGCAAAGGCCGAGAGAAGATGTAATGTGGGCCGTAAGTATTTGTGTGTTTACTTATATGATTATTATTATAAGGTGATTTTATGTAGTGTATTTAGCATGTGATGTGATGTGAGGACCTCCTGTGGAGGCCACCCTTCAGTCATCTGAGGTGTACAGGTAAAAAAGAGTCGGCGACTCTTTGAGGTCAGTCAAAAGCTGACTGTGATGTAGCGCTTTTGGTGTTGGATGGGTCATCTTGGGTCAACTCCCGCTCTCCAGGGAAGCACATACCTCCATATATCCTCCACACAACACACAAACTCTCTTTCTCACTCTCTGTCGCTCTTTCCATCCTTTCCTCCCGTGTCTCCTTCTTTTCCTACCTGTGCTCAACCTCTTCAACAGATCAGTCTCTTCTTCATTCTCTTCATATTGTCTTATGTCCCATTTACACTCTCACTATAACTGCCGTCCTTCTCCGATTCTCTTGTTCAAACACAAAAATACATTTTAAATGTACATAAATCTATAAAGGTACATTCTGCCACTGAATGAACCTGCACTGTTAATTGTAAACAGATTACCATGCAAAAATGTCATCAAAATCAATTTCCTGTATAGAAGGTAATTAATGTACAGCAATTAATCATTGTAGATTTACAGGATACACCCTAAGGAGAAGTATTATGATATTTTTACAAACATTTACCAATGTGATTAAATCCAGGTCGAAGATTGAATGGACATAATATATGTTATAACTTTGCTAATTGCAATTAGTAGAAACGCTATTACTAATATATGTTACTGGTAATACTTTTTTCTTGTTGCTTTCTCAAATCTCCATATTTATAGAAATCCAAAACCCCAGAATAATTATTACTAAACTTCATATTAAATTATTTGATTCTCATTGCAGGTTTATTTTTAAAAAAAATTGTTCTTTCATACAAACAAGATTCATATAAATTCACCTTGAACATAATTTGTAAGTAGTAACTGTAACTGGTAACAAAGTCAGTATTTCTAGAATCACATTTAGCTAATTCATTGTCATTGTTTTATGTCTCACAGTTGGTTGGAACAAAGCTATCAGTTACTTTTCTTGCATTTTTAAAAAAAAGAGAATTCTCTTGGCATAACTTGCATTCTCACAATTCTCAGGGCAATATTTCCTGTATATCGAACTACAGTTTTCGAAAGCATTCCAAAGTTTGCCAATGTTACAGTTCAAGTTAAGCACATTTTTCATTTCTGACATGAAAGAGATTCCTCATTATCATATCTTACTATGTGTAGAGCCAATTTGGCATAATGTGTATACATGTACTTGCACGTATGACATGAAATATACCTATATTGTAAGTACACGGAGCATTCTCTGTTGCGATTCCTTTTTGAATGAAGGAGAGTCTTTCAATTGGTTCTTTGCTTTGTACAATGTTGTACTAACTACTACGTTGGTATTATTGCTGGTTTGCATCTCGTATGATTTGCAAATGGACAACTCTAAATCACTAAAGGGTGAAAAATCGTATGGGATAAACATCTCTTCAGGATCCCATTGCAAATTTTCAATGCATTAGGAAAGTTTGAACACAAGCTGCTTTATGGGCAAACAACACAGCAGTGCATTTAAAATGTTGTTCTCTGTTGCAATAAAAGTGCCTATAAATAACGTTTACTTTTTCATTGTGGTGGTATTACTTCTACGAGATACTTCACATGCCACACCGCTATAACAATATAACTCCACCGTAGAAATAAAAATGCCACGAGAAGTGTCATGCGAAATCTACTGTCTGTCACTAAAGAAGAAGTGTGAGTTCCTATGTATGCATTCTCTTATACACCAATCATTTTTGTCTCCTTATTTAATAAGTAAATTTCATTTCGGTAAAAGGTGAACACGAGGTTTATCTGGCAATATAAATACATTTACATATGTACATTACATATAGGTACGCCTTGAAACATGAAGTATTTGCATCTCTACAAAATTTTCACATACTCTTCAACGAAGATTTAATTTGCAGTTCACGCTGATTTCATTTCCTGTCTCATTACTGCGTTGACATTTTCACAACACTAAACCAAAGATGTGCAATGAAATCTATACGCAGCACATATGCAATGCATTTGGGAATGCAACCCAGGTGGTAATTCCCTTAATATCATTGTCACATTTTTAGCCAAATGCTTAGTAGTTCTCATAATAAAAATAACGTTAGAGTGTAATAAAGCAATACGTATGAGAACATAAACTATAACTCACTAATAGCCACTCACAATAGAGTCCTAATATATAATAATAGGAAAATATCCTTCCTTGTAAGGTCTTTGCAATAATATGTCAGTTGTATTTGTAATATGCAGTGTGTGGTATGAAAGGAATCTGAGGAGAGTTGTAGCTTGAGCTATTGTTAAATGAAATTAAAGGATAAAATGACTGCCTGTTTTAGTGCTGTGAGATCATCGGCTAAATGTTTTTGTAAAAGGCAGGGCACTTGTCATTGCCAAGTGAAGCTATATATAAATACACAAGCTACACCATTAGAACTTCTATTGCGTACAAAGATAGAAAGTACAAAGATGTTCCAAACGAAAGATCTTAAGCGATTGGCAAAGTAGTGGGCTTTATTCTTTATTTATCACCTGTACCTTAGTACTCTCTGTCGGGGATCTCATCTCAACGACTTTTGCTTTGCTTGCTGTTCGTCTTGACATGGCTATCAAGTGCACCTGCAAGAATTATTATTATTAGGTATTATTGTTATTATGTTCACTTACCACACTGCCACCACCACCGTCTTCACTCTCTAGATACGTCTCAAGTCCTCACCAACTCCAATATTACTTGAATATGTTGTTTTGAGTTATTTATATTATTAACTCCACTTGCATAAAACTTTATGCGAATCGGTTTGCCAACTAATTCCTTTTATCGTTTCTATTCTCGCAGACACTCCGGCTCCATCCTGCTTCTCAACCTTAGTTGGTTGGGAATAGCCCTCTATAAACCTTGGTTCTAAATACTTCAGGTACCCAAACACTTTTACAAAGGTGCTGTTACTACATTTATATCAGTGTGTGTAGTATATAACACGCAGGTAACTCATAAATGTGTTTAATGTAATATCTGTGAGCTCTGAAACGGAAAACAGGGTTTTCCAACCAACTAACCAGTCAGTGGAAAAGGTAGACTTGAGAAAGGATGAAAACTATGACGGTACACTAATGTTGCCTAATTGTCTGTTGTGGCCAGTCGGTCCTGCATTGTAATAAAGGCACTCTCCTCTGTCCTGAGATTTGCATGTGCAGTACCTGCGTACACATTTCATACATATATTTTATTATCTGCTTCTACAGCTAGAGGAATGCATACCTACTACCTCAGTATAGGTCAAGTATGTAAATGTATTTAGGGAGATACTACTACACTGAAATAGACACGCTAAGCTTTAAATGTATAAACAACACAAAAGTCTATGCACTTCTAAATAAGAATACGAAAAAATACTGTATAAAGCCTTATTATGTATTAAGGTTGCATATGTGTACACCCTTTGTCTTCATGGGTGAAAGCAAAATATTTTCCCACATATTTCACTTCCTTCAATAAGTGAAGATGCAGTATAATATCTTGTACTATCAACAAACAATAATAATGACCCTTATGAGGAATTTGAAACCTGAAAAAAGGAGAGAAGTAAGAATAAAAGGATGGATTCGGTATTTTGACGCTGGCGGCCAGCCTGAGAAGAAAGGTTGAAATTGGAAACGTCGAAAACTGTCATCACCCGTGTGGAGAGAGCTAATCGCGGGTGAGAAAGTCAATGCGCTGTGAAACGAACCTTGAAATCGCAATTAATTTTTGTGTAGGTTACAGTTCCATGTCTGTTTTTATCATGACAACATTTCTGGGACAACCGATGTCTGTAAAATGTAACATAACGTGTATGTGCAGCAGTGGAGGAACAATCCGAAGGGTAGTAATAAAATCTCACGGTCTCAATGTAGAGTATACTGCTGCAGAAACAAGAATCTAATCACACACGTCCTATCAATTCATTTTTGATTAAAAGTTATTTGGTTTTCATTGAGTATTGAAATGGTAGGGGTAAATGCATTTCATTTGCCATTCTGCACTCCCTTTAATACTTCATCAGCAAATATTTCTGTAAAAAATTGTTAGAAGAAATAGCAATCTAAAGATAGTAGCATAAGTAGTAGCAAAATGATTACAAATATTAATTTAATACCTACTTAGAAATACATTGTTGATTTCTTTAGTGTACATCCTATCGCTAATGATATTTATTAGTGGCAATCAATTAGTTTATAGTATCGCTTGATTCAAAGCGCAATACGGTAGATACTGACTACATCTGTTGCAGACAAAATATCATGATTTAATTCTTAAACTGAAAATGCATTGCTTTTGTCGGTGTATTTTATTGACTTACTTAGCGTCAACTGTCTCAAGTCTCAACTATCATTAATACTTAATGTTGAACTTGTATTTACCACATGTTTTTATTATTGAATTTACCAAAAACGTTAATCCGATTATCAGAATAAGGAAACTGCTACAGAAATATTTGTCTGGTATTCACTAGTTTTCTCCTTGACAAAATATCTGTTTTGTCATTTTGGTTGACGGACTTTTAGATCAATTCAGAAAAATTAGCTTTAAGATTAATTGACTACTATAGAGAGCTCCTAATGGCAATTGTAAACACACTGTAAGATCATACACATTCAACACCTATACAACGTAGCATATAAAGTAAACTTTAAGCTGATTGAAATAATTAATAGGCATCACAAATGCATTAAATTGTTAACTAGAATTTTCTTAGTCAAATCTAAAAGTACCTCAAATATTTTTAACATGTATATGAGTTGTATGCTTTAATTGTAGCGTGTATTCTTGTATATGCACAGCGTGCATTTTGTGAATTAACGATGGGATGCAGCTCGTTATGAAATTCTACATGAGCTTATAAATGGCGAAAAGAACAGCCATGAAAATGGAATCAAAAACGGAACCAATGCTAAACTAAACAAAATTGAAGTACACATCGAACGTGCTTTGCTACCAGCGTTTATGCATGCATGGCACACGATTCGTTGGATTTTTAGCACCAAAAACAACCATTTTTCTATACTTTATATGTGTATTGGGCGATCACTGTACATTTTCGTCTCATGTAATGCATAATGTATGTCAGTGCACAAAAGGGCTCT
Organism: Pogonognathellus flavescens; assembly: GCA_019776165.1. Taxonomy (NCBI): domain Eukaryota; kingdom Metazoa; phylum Arthropoda; class Collembola; order Entomobryomorpha; family Tomoceridae; genus Pogonognathellus; species Pogonognathellus flavescens. Next base: position 20,357 of record JABASD010000552.1, read on the forward strand.
CATATCCTCTTAAACCCATTATAGGCTCACAATGTCCCAATCATAAAGTCTCTTCCAAAGTACAAAGTCCGCACACATATGGATATTACACCATGTACTTAGTTTACCAATGTGTTATACGTGGATGTGTGTGTAAAGTAGTATACTAGAATGCATAATACACACATCTGAATGAGATCCCTTTTCTATATCTCCGTTTCATTGCTTTTGGTTGACTGCCTTCCCTTTGCTTCATCATTCCCATTTGGAATTTGGATTGTAAATGAATTCTATTGGCAAACGCGTTTTGCCTGAGCGTGGCTAATTAGCCCTGTGAACAAAAACGGGCTTGGTCTGTCCTGACCAGACCACCTTTACTTTTACTTACACATTCAACACTAACACTCACTGTCAGACTATCTCTGAGTATATATTGTATTTTGCAGTACAATATACTTTTAGCTTTTGGGTATACATTTATTTAGCTGAGAGTCTTTATGCATTTATCACTAATATACTGCTACTACCATATACCATACATTGTAGTAGTATAAGTGTGTAGTATGTGTAATATTTATCCTTGTACAGTATATAATATCTGTTTCTATTAGCATTTATTATATATGAAGTTCCTCTTTTAAATGTTGTGTGTTCCCCGTGCAGCTTTAGGTTTGGTTTCATACAAATTCATCTCATCTCATTGCCTTGCCTTTGCATTTCATTGGCCTAGACTGATTTCGGCTGCTTCAGCTTTTGCTTGCTTTCCTTTTAGTGTGTGTGTGAGAGAGAATCGGAAAAAATTGTCCGGTAGAAAATTTGGCATGACGGACACGCTTCCGATTTCTCAATTTTCCCTTTTATATGTATCTGTTTGGTTACAGATGTCGCGAGCCCTTAGCATTGTACAGACAGTGAGACTCCAGACTCCAGACATGGCCACATAACCGGGGCAAAGGCAAAGGACCCATAATAATATCTCATATTTATCCCAGCTACTAAGATACAAGCGTACTGCAATGAAGTGAATTTAGTGAGACCCTTTGCCTTTGAGATTTGACTGTCTATCCTTAGTTCACTTCAGTTAGGTTCGAATTAGATTGGCTTTGCGTCTCGTCTGCTCAGTCCACACACGGCTCGCTTTCCAAAGACAGCCGTGACGAACTCTTCACAAATAGACCTTTCCATATATTATCGATCACAGAGCTGAACGAAAGAACGGAGCAAACTGGAGTTTTGTAAAAAGATCGGATCCGTTCTCTCTCTCTCTCTTCATTCATTGTTAACGAGAGTTTAGAAGGCAGACTTTCTGTAACTTGTGTATTATAAAACAACTTTGCATTATTTAGTAAATTTAAACTTCCCTGACGGTATACTGTAAAATGAGAAAACTATTGCCGGAGAATCTCTATAGTGCTATTTAAATCATCAACATCATTTTTTACCAACTGAATTACACATTATTTATGTATAATTCGCATTGTAGGTATAAAAGTTACCAACTGAAGTGGAATGGGTGTCTCACTCTGAACTACAGATACCTAAAGAATATATTTGTCCAGTAAAATGCTACTGAAGAGAAAAACAGATACATTTTAACCTTCCAAATAAGTATTTGTCTCCCATTGCATTACAAGAGATTCATTTTCTGTGAATAATGTTTATGAAAGTGGAAGAAGCATTTGCAGTAGAGATGGAAGTAAAAATGCGTCTCACACAGACAAACAAGGACTATGAGAGTAAAAATGAGCGAAGTTGTAAGTAACGCATTGCGTATGCATTATGGGTGAATGACTGTGATGGCACACGGCCTATTCTCTGTGTCGTTCTGCTGTTCACTTTGCTTCACAGTGTGATTATAGACAAACCAGATTTGTGTTGTTAAAGCTTTCTCTCTCTGTCTGTGTGGATTTCATAAGGGTCTCTGCCGGTCTCTCCTATTTTTTCTTCTTGTTCAATGACTATGAAACAGAATACGATAAGTACATACATTGTATGTGTTTACTTGTACTTATTTCTGTCGTTTGAATCTGAAATCCCTCCTTAAAAGTCCAAATGAGCATTTAGTTACGCCTCCTTGTCTGTGTAGAGAAAATACCACCCAAAACGTCGCGTCGTGCCTATGTCAATTCAGATTCAAAACTTTACCTACGTAATCATTTTCATTTACTATTGCAGGACAAATAAAATACTTATGTGTGCCTATCTGTACTATACATGCATTGTTATTACTTTTGTGTCTTAACACTGTAATCCTTACAATTTAAAACGTTTTTCTTGAATTCTTCAGTTTCGACCTCTTAAAGATGCTGAAACATATAAGTTGCTTGCATCTACTGATTCCACTAGCTTGAGGATTCAGGATTGTACATAATATATTATTGTAGAATCGTTTTGTGTATTCCTTTAATTCCTACTTGAAGTGATGTATGCGAAGCTGCTAGGAATGCAACGTAGTTGACAGATTACTTTGTACAATTTTTCATACGCAACATTTCATTCATTCCTGAAACGGAAATATTATAAATGCGTTTCTCCATAGTTCACCTTTAAGTACGAAAGCTGTAGGTAATATTTAACATTTAAAAGTAGAAGTAGATTGATCTTCCTTCCTTTTCTGTTGAGGAAGCTGACTGAAAGGATACACACTCTACTAGGTAATGAACATTTATCTCACGTATACTACGACCATACAAACTTACAAATGGATATATACGTGCATATAAAGTATAAATACTACACACGTACAGTGTGCTATGCGACAAAAGTGCTTATGACACAAGAAAAGGCATAAAGGAGAGAATAAATCAACTCGTAATGTATAATGTTCGTCTGGATCTATTAGGAAATCTCTTTTTGAAGCGAATCAAATCCTTTTTCGCGGAGTCCTAAACGGAACCTAAAACTAATCCCTTTTCATTTTATCTTTATACAGATATTTATACCTATTTAAGCTTCTATGTATCATAAATTCTATTCTGTTTCACTACCAAAGTTGCTTTAAATATTATGTCGTTATATCATACATATATAGGTACCTTACGATTAGTAAAGTCCTGTCTGCAAATATATGTTGTAATGTAGGACTGTACTGTGTGCATTATACGTTCTTGTATGTATGGAGAGATGGAGAGAGAGACTATAGACCTGAGGAGTCAAAGCCAGTTGTTAACATCCATAAGTTGTTAAGTAACTATGGAGAATTATAGTACCTGGGTGAGACTGGGTGAGACTAACGGGCTAACGATCGTAGCCAGAACTAGAACTAAATCCCTTGTATAGACCACAACACATTGGACACAATAACATTTCGTAGGTTTGTGAATGCTATGCAGAGTATAATATGCAGACACCAATACACTTTTATATTCATCTGAAAAACTCATCGTCACCTCCAGAGTTTCTAATTGAGAATGCCAGTGGTAAGCGTGCTAAAAGCACCAAGAAATTTAAGTATCCGTAGAAAAATCAATTCTTTTTCGCTACACAAAATTTTGCGGTAGCTTAACACATTTTGTGCTCCGAATTTCATTGTTCATGCCTTGTTACCGCAATTTTCATTACAGAAATGAATGTTGACTGTAGTAATTGCATTAGGTACCATCTTCGCTTTTAATTTACTTAAATGAAGACAGATTCGTTCGGCCATCTTATTCTATTATTAATTTCTCACTGTGTTAGCAACCCTATACAGTATTTTTACAGTAGAGGCTATAGCTATAACCTGTTATAATCGCACCGTTAATATATAAGTAAATTATGACTTAATGAGACATAATTTAAGTAATCATTACATGCTCTGTGAATGTGAAATTTTATAACGATAGTATTTTATTTAGGCGAATAATGCAATGCTGATTTGAATATTACTGTAGATGATGAGAGTAGTAGAGGTGTGTCTGTAAATTAATATAATTTGGGTGTGTATTGTAATTGTAAATGCACCAAGCAAGGCAATGCAATAATGGCACAAGAAATTCGTTAAGTTGATTCTGTAGTAGTAAATGAATTTTAGCAAGAAATATTCCTACCTACGTTTGTCGTGTGAAGTGGCGCACTTTTAAAGATGCTTTATTTATATCATCATATTTTAAGGACGTGCTTTACTATACAGTTCATATTATGATGACTTGAATTATTTACGGGCATAAAAGTTAATAAGGTTCTCATGCGTTCGTTTCGTGTAATCCATTTGTAGTAAAATGAATGCAACTGAAGAAGTTTATGTAGAAATTACTTGGATTATTTAATGCCGTCACAAATTACATTTAAGGACAACAACTCTTTAAGAATCCTTTATTCTAAATTTATTAGTAGAACGTAGAACGAGTTACTTCATTCTACATCCATACCTGTTTTTTGGTTTGTTGTATAGCTTGTAGTTAAAGAAGTATAACTTGCATTTGGTTGTCACTATAGGGGTACTGATTTGGTGCTGAGTTTTGTTCTGCTTATGTGTTGAATATATTGCATGTAAAATGAAATGGAGTTCGATCAAAGCAAAGCCATGCCAAGAAATTACTTTAGTCTTGCCTATTAGTGGAAAATGCTCTTGCAAAGGATCCTGTACTTGTTTTCCTTCCCCTCTGCTAACCAAAACCAAAATGGAATTTGTTACAGAGATACTTACTTTGGCTAAACACTCAAAATTCACCGTGTCCCTTTTAAAGCTTCTTTTTCGACAGCAAATATAACGCTTGTCGTCCCCACCTGTGTCTTATGTTGCGTTTAGTGATAATTAGACGAGAAAAATTGCAATTTAATGCTCAATTATTCGCTATATTGGTTGAGCAAATCAGCAAATAGATTTGCAAACTTATACACTCACAAATATTTACACATAGACATAATTCGCGTTTGTTTATTGATACGTTCATTCAAATTGTCAAATAAACATACCTTACGTTAATATAGCAAACTTAGCAATGTTTGTGTTTATACAATGTATACCTAGGTCAATTTGCTGTAAAATTAAAAATTCTTTATGCTAAAACAAACGAATATTAAAAAACATGCATATCTATTCTTAAGTGTACATTCTTCTACTCTAAAACAATCGTGTGCAATTAAAACTGTATGATGACATTTGATTTTACATATCTGAATGTTGTTTGAAGCGTGGTAAATCAGATGACTAAGCAAAAACCATTGGAATGCAGAAAAATTGAATGAATACTCTCAGCAGACATGTGCGATGTATGAAAACAGTTAGCGTAATTTGGATTGTTTTCGTTGAGCTTGAAGAAGGAAGGCGCAACACAACTTAACGGATTTTCTAATCCATCTCATCCCGGAAGAAGCATAAAATATCGCATGAACATCTTGTCGACCCATTCCACTAATATTAATGTTGTGTTTTGTATATCCGTGTGTGTCTCAATTAGTACTTACATATATAATAAAGACAAGAGGAGATGAATAAGAAATTCGTATTCCAAATGTAGCGTTAAGTATATCGAATTGAAATTAGAGCATGTAACAAACTATTACAGATTTGATGATGAGCATGGCATATTCTCTCCAAGTTATCCGGTTGTTTCTCTCCTTACATACTTAGGTAGCCTTCGGATACGTCAGTTGCCAGACCAGAAACGCTGCATTCAAAACACTCTTCATTCACTAAAATATTAACCGTGCATGAATAACAAGAAAATAACACAGAGATAAAATAGTACACTTAAACATTGTGTTAAGTCTGTAAGTCTGTATCTTTGCGATGACCTATGCTGGTGATGACAGAATGGGATGATAAATCTTTTCATCTTGACGAGTCGGTCAAGTTTTAAGTTCCAACCCGCACACGTACTTTAAAACACAATGAAAACAGAGCCTTAGCCTTAAGGTAAGTAAAGTTCCACTATGTACTAGGTTTCCCTTATTGTGTCTAGTATATTATCTATGTAAGCTGTACTTATGTTTCACCTATAAGGATTTAGTATTCATGTTTGTTTGTTATCTCTACAGGAAGAAACTAAACTGACATGACAATTGCATGTAAGACAAGCAGTTACACAGAAAAGACATTGATTGGATTGATTACAAAGGTTTAACATTTCCTTGTGTAAACAAGTAGATTATAAATAACTGTATAGGTATACATACATTTACAGACGCAGGTATCGGCACAATGGAAGTAATTTCATTATACCTACATTGTACAATTGCCCATTAGTTAAAATAGCTCTGAAATCCAATATGTTCCAAATGCTCCTAATGATGGGACCCTTCTTTTGAAAATAAGCACTTCATTTTTCACAACTTATTGATTAAATTTGCAGTATGTAAATGAACAGCAATGCCAAAGGTGTTGATCATTTGTTTTAATGCACATATATAGATATACTTTTTGGAGACGAAACCTATATATAATTAGAGATGACAAATAAATTGTTTTATAAAATTCCCATACACGTAGTGCTACTTACACTGGTGTCTTTACAGGAGAATTTTTTAATGATTTACTATTATCACCAATACAAAGACCTTTAAACGCACAAAATTCTACCTTCTTAAATTCGAAGATTGATTCATGAGTGTTACATACCACAGCGCATATATTTTTATTTCATGTGTGGAAGAGCATTAGAAGAATGAAAGAGTGTTATGTGAAAAGTATTTATTTATAGTCAGAGATCACGTATGAATATGTATGTGTTGAATAAGTAGCAATGGGTAAATAGTCATAATTAAGGTGATATTGTTAGGAACACGGAACACCAGGAGAGGTCAAAAGGTACCGCAAGTGTCAACAATTACGCCAGACCTCGCCTTCTCCCGTCCATTCTTTTCTCAATGAGTTCGGCACTTTGAGAATCTCGGAGGTCTCTCGGCAGCTTTTGTCCAGACTCACAAGTGACACGGTGTTATTTGGTCAAAAAGCCAAAACTTTTCCTTTGCCCATTACACTCTGACAATAACGACGACACAAATTCCCTTCTTTCATCCAACAGCCTTACCTCACTTCTATTGACTAGCAAATGTCCCTCCATTCTTTTCCCGTGTTTCAATTCAATGCTCCTGATCTGAATGTCAACGCTAGTCATTTCCACTTTTCCGACTTGACTTTATATTTTATTTCATTCTCTTTTCTATAAACATCAACACAGACAACAGAATGGAAACCAAACCAAGGACCACCAGCCAGTACCCGTTGTAATAGTCAGAGGTATTTGTAAATTTCAAAATGCAATCTTACACCAAAAATCTATTCAAGTAGTAGTAATATTATTTCCATATTCTCTTCATTCTTTTTCTCGTCCCCCATTTTAATGTGATACTAGGATGAGATGAATAAAGTCGCGGCTAGAATAATGTCATAGTAGAATAGAGAGCTATGAATACATATAATATGAGACATTAGTTGTAGCTCTTTCTTGTATTTCCGTGCATAGAGTATCATATTCCCGAATCTCAACTTGGTCTCGTGTGATAAAGAGTGTTGTATGGTGTACATGACGTTTATTGCTTGTATCCCCATTTAAAGTGCCATGTAGCTGTCAGTGCTGTCAGTTTGGACAACAGGAAGACACAATTGGCTCAAAGATAAGAACTAGCCGCACTTTTATCTTTGGAATTTTAAATAAATCTTTTGCATACTGTAGAATATACATAAGATGCCGAAAAACCTGTAGCTTTCAACAGAAACCCAATACTAAATACATTTTCAACACAATACACACAGAGTTACATAATTGCAATGGTAGATAACAGTTATTATTGGAAAATTCTTATGTACATTCTATGTCTACAGATTTATTGAAGCTCCCTTCCCTTGTGAAATCTCGGCAAAATGTCTCAAATGTACATAAAAGACACAATCTCACGTGTGTATGTAATGTCATAGTACTTTTAAATGACAAAACTTTACCTTGTGGATACATACAAGCATACAACATTATTGTAGTAGACACTGTAAGTTTTATAGTCATCAGTAAAGAAGTACAAAGACTAAAAGTGCATTGGTGATCAAATGTTTGGTAGCTAGTACATAGTAAATTCTACTAACAACAATAAGACACAGCTACATACATATTATTTACCCTTTAACATGAAAAATCCTAACAATGAGATATTGAATAATAAGTTTGGTTTGCTTGGTGTTCTATCGCTTTGATATAGACAGAGGTGAACTGTGAGCTCATTAATAACGCAAGTTTGTCAAGCCTTGTCTAATGACTTCGAAAGAAGGGGAGTTCATGTGCCAGCATATCGTTACACAATAATAATAATAATATCTCACAAGCAAGTGGCTTGTGGTTTGTGTTGGTCCGGCTGCATAATTTTTAGTGAAATTACTAGGATGACACGACGCGACCATAGACTTTCAAATACATACACACACATGACATAGTACACATTGAGAAGTTTTCTGACACCCTTTGCGCCACAGTGACACTTTACACAATGCGACTTGAACCACTCCACGGCATTACATCTTGAAACTTCAAACAGAGAGAGAGACAATAATAACAATGAGACTGCAGCAATGAGAGAAGCAAAGCAAGTGGAGATCTGAAACGGATCTGTGTTCCTTCACACTTTTCCTATTCTCTTAGAGGGGCGATTAGACAAGCCATTCTAAGTCATTCGAAACTCATACATATGTATTGCACCAATGCATGTTGTAATACCAAGTTAAGACAGAATGACCACAAATGTGACAATGAGCATAAAGATTAGGACTTTGTGTAATAATACTGGAATGGATGATACACAGGCAGCACAAGAAGGATTAAACATTCACTTGAATTAACTTTAGCTTGGCTGAATTATTACATGTGTAATATTACATAGGTCGAAGCTGCGTCTAAGTAAGTATACTCAACAAGTAACATGCATCTCCGGCTTTGTAAATCTTAACTCTTGTACTGAAGCAGCAACAAGTGTAAGAAAATGCGTCTTTGTCTGAAAAACTTCAAGTTGGACAGCGTGCGACGTTGATTTGGACTGGACAACGTGTGTGTGCCTGCCTGTGAGAATTTTTCCGCTGCCTATGTATCCTCCATAAATCACAGTGTATTATGTCAGCCGCGGAACCTTATTAGGTGATTCAAGCTGTCTTTCACATTTCTACGCTGGCTTCTTCGCTATAAAGCATCCGCGTGCAAGGAAATACTATTTTTCAACTTTTTGACCAATCTAAGATTCAAAATTAATGTCCCAACAGTTTTTTACGAAAAGTCAGTTTCAACTTTATTCCATTCTCAATAACTTTTAATGCTAATAAATTCTCTGTCAAAACAATAGTAATAGATCCAATAAGGTATTAATGCTGCAGACCTAAATTTGTTAATTTAATAGCTTCATGGTTTATACGTGTACAGTAATACATAATTGTAGATTTACAAATTGTTTCGACATCAAACCGATCTAGTCTTACTTAATTTCCGATTTTGGTTCCTTTGGAATTAAAAATGCAGTAAATATTTGGTTGTGAGATGCGAAATGTATAATTTTGCAGTTTAGGCATTAGGCAATTTTACAATCGTCAAGAATGCTTATGTAGCAATTTTTTAGTGTAAAAAGTTGATTTGGATAATCGCTTCTATCGCAGCATTAGATTTTCAGTCGACTTGGGTTTATTTTCCTTCTGGCAGTTAGAACTTCCTCATACTTATCTATAGATACTTACTTAGGACTTACGAGGGTCTTTCATTCACCCTAGCAGCGGGTTAACAATAAGAAATAAGAGCTAAAGAAAGCCGTGTGGTTTGAATTAAATTAAATCCGATTGTGAACTGAAATACCTAATTGAATCGAAGGCCCACTTCCTTTCTTTACTTATTCCCATGAAAAGCCTTTTAAGTCTCTGCAAGACAATTATTTGATTTATTTCATTCTTTATCTGTAGGAGATGACGGGATGGCCTCCGAGGAACGTGCCTTTTCTTTCTAAATGCTGAATTTGTTTTGGAACAAACACTAATTGAGAAAGTATTTGTGGCGCAGCATTCTCATCTGTCTCTTAACATCAAAGATTTATTAGAAACATTCTTCCCACCATCACTTCTAAGTTAAAGAAATACCTATACTCTAGGCTTGCCAGAAGAGACTTCCACGGTAATACTAGTACATTCATTTTAATGCAACATGGGTACTTCAACTGATATTATACATAATGTGCCTATAAACTATACATACAGCAATTGATTGGTTATAATTAGGCTTTGTCTTCTGCATAATTTAAAAAATTGTTCAGGTAAGTTCATGTTAAGTATTATAGCACTTGATTGCTACATGTAAAATTTGAACTCTTTGTGTGATGACATAGCATTAGCAACTGTAGAAGGCTCTAAATCCTAAACATTTATATATAATTTAATGCATTTAGTTGTTACTGTATTTTACATACGATATTAATCTGTTAAAATATTTTATGTTTATTAGACTGTGTTAATTGGCAACCTAAATTTTAAGTCAGTAATAAATTGTTATTATTATTATATATTTTTCAGTTAAGTAATGCATAGATTTACCCAACACAATTAATTCAGTAAAAAATGTGTACATTTGGGTAGGTTAGTTTGATATGGAGTTTGATGCATCATGTCAAGCATGTAATTGGAATGTGTATGTAAAACACGATGCTAGTTTCCACACAGTACCTCAAAAAGATTCGTGCTCACCAACAATCAGAACATTTGCATCCTAATCTAATATTTGCTGAAAGAAAGCTAAGAAAGTGAACATGAAATACTACATTTAACGAAACGTAAAATCTCACTAAAAATCATGGATTACCTAATCGTATTGTTGATATATTTTCTCGATAAAAATATATGAAACTTTATAAATAAATAAATAATTCAATTATTGATACTATTTGTAGGCTTTCCTTGGCTTGGCACTGCCAAGCGCAAAAGTAAAGAAGAAGGCAATAAAGTAACATCTAGTTACCTATACGGGCAAATATTTCGACAACAAAATGTTCACAAGTTTGCATTAATATTTTAATAGTAAATTACTACACTTTTATATATGATCTGATCACACATTATGTTGCTACACTCAAGGCCCATTTATATTACATACTTGTACAATTGCAAGGTGTCACATCTCTTAGCTTCAAAGTAGAGGTAATAATGTAAATCCTGTGTAAGCCGACTGAAAGCTGTTTAGGTATAAAGGCTTTGACTGAGAAGGCGGTCCTAAGGGTGTCAAAATCACATCCAGCTAGGCAAAACTCCACCCTTTCCCTTACGCTTCATGCTCTTGTACTCATATCGCATCTTTCTCAATTCAACTCAGCAGCTAAATACGTATCTGTACTACATACATATAATAGAAACGACACTTTGCCCATAATTCAACTACATGTTAGCATTTAACCATTAATGTGAAATGAGTACCCAACACCAACTACACCACCATCATCGTCAACATCATCAACACCACCATGGTACAGCTTACCTAGCCAAAACCTCATTTTACATGTAACAGTCATTCTTCTTGCACTACACGGCCTTATAGTGTACGCAAAAGATTCTGTATGATAATTATAAAAGATTCTAAAGGGAAAGGTCTAACGAGTATTGGAAGTAGTATGCGTCTTAACGTAATGAAGAAGTCTTGAATAAATTTTCTGTATTCCTCACTGCTAAACCTAGCTTTAACACATGCCCGTTTGTCCATGTCACTTTTGCAAGGGCACTAAAGCTACAGACGTGTGTATCTGTGTATAGGTATACCATACCTACTATCTAATAAGTTTTTACTTTAGGATTTTATGTACCTATGTTAATACTAATACCAACCTGAAGAGAGAAAATATCTAAGTAGAATGTAATTATTACCTGTTCCTACACCACACTGCCAACTTAGGACTGTTGCATGTTGTGGGCAATAAGTAGTCGTAATTACCTACCTACTTACGTTAATAAAATCCGTTTGTGTTGAATCTAGTATGAACACTATGAAGTACAGTGGTGTTTTCTTTTTGTCATGTAGTATAGTTTCTTAAGTGTACTTGATACGAACGGAGAAACAAAGCTCAGCTAGTTTATATTTGGAAGAATTGTCAAAGAAAATTAAATACACATTTAATGCGGACAGAAGCGCATATGTCTGTATATAGACATATCAGGAGTAAGTTTGTAGTGTTTGGGTAATATGTAGTGTAAGCTAATAATTGACCGAAAATTAGACCTGAAGTGCAGATTGCTTGTACTAAATTGTTTCAAAGGAACATAGAAATTGTTTACTTTTCTACCCACCACACCACCACGACTGTTAATGTTAAGGGCATCGGCAGAGTAGACTTTTGGACTTGGAGAGCGAGGATAGTCCACGAGGAAAAAAGTTACGTTACTTTGCATTTTGTTTTGTTGTGGGATAGAGAAGATAGATGAGTAGGTTTCGTGTGTACTACACGGAGAGATTGGAATGGACCTCCCTAAAGGCACCCATTCCTTAGCTGTAGGGAACCAACTCTCAGCCCTTGAGATGAGTACAAGAACAACGTAACATCTGACATGAGACCTCAGTCCGAATGCAGCACACCACTACTGCGGCTATTTATCTGTATGTGTACAGCATAACTAACCCGTAAAAAACTATATGTGAACCAGTAAAGCCAGACCGCTTGACGCCGAGGCTCAGTCCACTCAATTAGTCAAGTCTCACCTTTCCTTAAGATTAGTTCTTCGTCAGTTCAGTCGGAACACTGATAATAGCTGTGGTCATTCGCACTCAAATAAAATTTTAAGGTGTGAAATACTTGTGCATAATTAGTTTTTCAGGATTCTCATCTGTGCTCTGTGCTCTTCCGTCACTTGAATTGTGCTTCAGAATTATTGTACTGATAGAATCTAGTGGAAAAATTATACCGTGTTTCATATTCCGGAAATATTGTTTATTTCATTAGTGTTGTGTAGAAATCTGTAATTTTTTAACAACTTGCTTATGATTACACAAAATCTCAGTTTCATACATCTTTGCCTTAGATTCTGTGTGCGCTAAGAATCATTTATAGTACAATAACAATAAGTTACAAGATATAACTCAAGTGAAAAAACAAGAGGAAAAGTGTTCTGCAGTGTACCTTAAAATATTTTCGTGTTATAAGCAAAGCGTAATTAAAAGTTGATATAAATGATGGCTGTATCAAGTGCCCTCAATATACGACCGATATTTTCCACTGGATACCCCTTTCAAGGTAAGCCACTTTATACGAAATATTAACTTGCACAGGTGAACCTAAGCCTCAAGTCCGTTTAGCACTTCTCACTCCCACAGCACAGCATTTCGTACATAATTTAACGTTTATCGTGATGTGATTGCTGAGTAAAATATATTTTCAGCATAGAAAATTTGGATTAAAATGTAATTGTAGATGTTGCAAGCTTTTATCTATCTAGTCATACGAAAAATGTATGCGAAATCGTGAGATATTTTCCATTTCAATGAGAGCTGTAATCTGTTAAACATTATTAATACCCGTGATATTCATTTCAATTAAGAAAAAGTTATGACAGTCATTGCAAACTACAAATTATTGATTAGATTTGCTTTTCAATCGAGATACTGATATTTTTACAATTTTGAATGATTGAGCGATATAATCGTGTAACTTCTTTCTTTATTTGAAATATTGAACGAATTATTTAGTTTACAGAATTATTTATGACGAAGTAATAATGAATAGCAGGATTTTGCACAGGTCAAGGCCGAGTCAATCAGCTTGGTGGAGTTTTCATCAATGGTCGACCGCTTCCGAATCATGTACGACTGAAAATCGTTGAAATGGCAGCAGCAGGAGTGCGTCCGTGTGTAATCTCGAGACAACTGCGAGTGTCTCACGGCTGTGTCTCTAAGATACTGAATAGGTACCAGGAAACGGGAAGCATTCGTCCGGGAGTTATCGGTGGCAGCAAACCACGCGTCGCTACACCCGAGGTTGAAACAAAAATTGAAGAGTACAAACGGGATAACCCCGCTATCTTCTCCTGGGAAATTCGCGATCGCTTAATCAAAGTAGGCCCGCAGACTATTGCTCATTGCAGATATAAACAACCTGAACTCGAATTTCCCATATCTGTCAATTCTCATCTGCCTTATTAGTAATCATTAATGTAGTTTTTCCTTTAGTATCTTTAAAAAACTATAAACATTGAGATTTGAATTTTAAATAGCTATTTTATTTCTTTTAACAAAAGAAAATATTTATGCACTGCATAGCAAAAGGGTGATTTTTTATTAGTGCGGTTTTCTGCGAGAAAAGAATCTTTGCATCATTGCATGTACAAGTATTAGTCAAGGTTAAAAATTTACAATTAGTACTAGTCTAGGACCTACATAAATAAAGACGACGCGATCTCTGATTGCCCTTTGTACCTTTACAACAGCCATAACTGAATATTACCATATCTTAAGCTGAGTTTCCATACAAACTAACATAATCCTTTTTGTTACAGGACGGAATCTGCGATAGGAATACAGCACCTTCAGTAAGTTCAATCAGCCGTGTTTTACGAGGTAGCGGTGGTTGTGGGAGCCTTTTATCTAAGAAAGACGACATCTACGACTACAAGAATCAGAAAGATCACAGTATTAATAGAATCCTTGGAGGTAAGTTACGATGAATTTATCCAACTTTTACATCGTGCACATAATACAGTTACGCAAAGATTGGACTTAAGTCTGTAAATCTGCAGGTAGGGACATGAAATCCTTTCCGGTGTTAACAATAAAGTAGCAAAGAAAGTCGGTAGCAGTATATTTATTCAGACAAGGTCAAAACTTGCTAAAGAAGTCAGCATTAATAAAAGTCCTCACTAAATAGAAAAGTAAACTGATTACTTGTTAAATGCTACAGGATGGACATCATGAAAAAATTATATTACATAATATTCTACACAAAGAAAGATTAACAGACCATACGCATACAAATGAATGAAAATATTAACTGAATTTCCTTTTCTTATTAAAAAGTCAGAAAATTGTAAAAAGTGAATACGACCAATACATGTATTAGAATTGGATTAAGTTTCTTCGATCAAATCGTATCAAGAATAAGTTTCCTTCTATTTACTTACTCTTTCATGTATGTGTATCTTTATTCTGTTTCCACCCATGCACAGGTTCATTCAAAGCTATTGTCAAAGGCTTATCCTTTACATGGCTCTCTATTCACAGCATTTACTACCAAAATTCAATATACATAGAGTATCGTGTGACTGACTTATAAAGTAGTAGTAATAGAATCAAAATCTTTATGTCAACCAAAGCGTTTCCTTTTCTCATACAAGTCTCATTTTAACTTCAAAGCCCTAGTTGTATTAGTGTTGAATAGCCTAGCAAAAACGAGTAGATATTAACAATAGAGTTGACCAAGGGTTTCAATAGTTGACAATTTATTAGCTTCCACCAAGTCACTTTGCTTCTCTCTTTTCACACAGATAACGCTATCAAGAGTCCTATTGACTCATCCTCCTTATTTTTCATGTCGGCTTATCCTTTGCAAAATCCTAATAAAAGGAGTTTTTACATACAGTCGAAAATTCTATTCTGCTGTATACTATATACATAAAGTTGGATATGATTCGATGATAGCAAAGACTAGGTGGATTTTTTAAAGACGGAAATTCTTTCAAAGTCCTAATTTTCATTGTCATAAGCAGGAAAGCAGGTAAACTGCTAGCTGGGTTAACTCCTATTAAAACTTAAAACCAACATGTAAATAGTTTTTATTCCTTTGCCGTGATTTTTTATTGCTCTATAGAAAAGCTTTTAGTACTGTCTTTCGTGATATTTTTCAGTTTACTTTATTTCATTAGAAATCTTATGTAAACTTTCATTTATTTAATGGTTCTAGGTATTAATTATCATTAAACACTGCACAAATATATGCATGTATTAAGTAGAGTGAGACAGTGAGTATAGACGCATGATAATGATGACGCATGAGAAGAGCTGATCAAACGAATCAATGAATCAATAATTGTATTATTGCCATTACCTAATAAAAATTGCATACACATAAAAATTAATTTATCGATGTTCTAAACAGATGCGATTTCCTGGTGCATATTTTATTGCTAGTTAGTAGCTAGACACTTCATATTTATGTCTATATAGTTATATAGTTAGTAATTAGGTAGTTGTAGAGTACATCTATATAAAATAGTACACAAGATATACAGAATGAAAGAACATCAGATAGTGAATAATTGAGCATTAGTAATCAAATCAGCAATGAAAATGAACGTCAGTCATGGAATGTGTGGAAATTTTTCGTACGAGCTAGGTGATAGTATTTACTCTATTTACACACGCACTGCAAGAAATATGAAGTGGTTAATGTATATGTATATATTTCTGATATAATTTTTGATATAGGGGATTTTCCATTGTTTTTTCCAGGCGATTCTGGTTCTATGGATGATTCAGACACGGAAAGTGAGCCCGGTATTCCTCTTAAAAGAAAACAACGGAGATCTCGAACTACATTTACAACAGAGCAATTAGAGGAACTAGAACGGAGTTTTGAGAGGACACAGTATCCCGATGTGTATACGAGAGAAGAGTTAGCCCAAAGGACCAAATTGACTGAAGCCCGAGTACAGGTAAATTAAATAATTATATTTACTGAAAATAATGAACTTGTTAGCATAATCATAATACAAACGAAAGTTTTTCATGATTGACTTATTAATCATTAGTGTGGAATTGCTGGAATTGTTTTAGGTGTGGTTCAGCAACAGAAGAGCTCGATGGCGAAAGACGGCTGGATCAAGTGGTGGAGGTCCCATGCCGTCCGTCGTGACTAGTTCCGGTTATAGCCCAATTCCTTTAGCAGTTCCTTATCCGTCAACAGGAGGTTCGACAGGAGCATCTATGCAATCGAGTGGGAGTTCCGGAGGTAACGGTGGTGGCAATGGAACATCCATAAATTACAGTGGCTACAATAATGAAAATCTACAAACTGGATGTCATCCCAATTCCCAAACGACTCATTGGCCTAGCGGTCGCAACACTGGACATCTTCTTTCCCAGAATCACTTTGGCCCATCTCTCACCTCTGCTGACTCACAGGTAAACTTAAATTATGTCAGGAAAAGTCAAAAGTCAATGCTATTTGTATTCAAGCTGTGTAAACATTAAGGGATTCCATTTACACCAACATAACACGAGAATTCCTATCTTTTACACTTCAACTCTTTCATGGGAAATCATGAGTTTCTAAACGTATTTTCTTTTTCCCCTTGAAAGATCGATTAGTTCTTATATGTAGAAAAAGAAAGAGTTTCAGTAAATATATATTTAGTAAAGAAGAATGGCTTAAGTTGTAATGGAAGTTGTTGGGTCACAGATTTCGGGGTAAAGAACACCAATCCATTTTCTCATTGTTATACTCACCGACTGTGCTGTGTGGTGTATTGTAATGCAATTTTTGTCTCAGTTTATGTTCCCTACATCTCGTCTATGTCATAAAAGAATTGACCGACAGCCTTTATCGGCTATTTCTTCATTCTTTAGTTTCTCTGTGAAATATCAAGTTAAAACGATCTCAGTGACAGGTATTCAGACAACAATAAACTCTGTAAAAAAATTCTCGCTTCAAATATCCAGCAAATAAAATTGACTTTAACAATTTGGTTTTCGCTAATCGCAAAGAAGTCAAAATATTTTATACATGTGTATTATTCCTTGTAAATTTTATTGCTTTAACTTTTTCACAAATTAGCCTATAATGTCAATACAATGTTCATGCAATTATTGCAATTGTTTCACCTGCAATAATTATCACATTTTGTTTTACTATAGATGATGAATTTCTTGTCCGGTGGTGGGAATTCGAGCTCAGATTTCAGTCACGGCCACGGGGCTTCTCAAGGGGCGGAGGCCTGGCCAGCTACTTGGAACACTTCCCATCAATTCACTCCCGACAATTACTCCAGGTAGGTCTTTCATTCAACAGCTCTCGCTCAGTCCGCTCAATTCAGTTCACCTTGCATTACATTACAATAACATATACATCAACTTGTATTCATTACCTTCTTTCACAGAGCAGAATAGAATAGCGTTAAATACACTATAGTAGTGCATTATCCTCCATGTTATATCCAACCAACCAAACAATCCTCTATCTATCTCTCCTGTGTGTTGTGTTTAGTAAATACTCAGCTACTACCTTACAAGCACAAGTTTATACGGCATTATTACCAGAGCCTTCCTACAAATACGATGTACATCAGCTATTCAATTATTTGTCCTAAACTCCTTATTATTGTATCGTTTCTTTCGGTAATGTGCACTTGAATGGGAGAGAAACAAGACAGGTAAAGTGTACTAATGTAATGTTTGTAATGTACACCAGTGTCCTATTCCATTCGACCGTATTGGTATGGCACATTCCTCTTTCCCCATGTCTACTCCGTAATAAAAGAGTATTTCGCCTTAAAACAGCTTTAGGGCAGCAGAAGCTCGTATTTATTATTTCAATGTAGAAATGGATATACTTTGGCACAAGACTTGCAAAGAATCTGTCACAAATTCCTCTACACTTTTTCATATGAATGTTTTACCGTGGTATATTGCTTAGAGACTGAGTGTAGTAATTCTATATGATTATTATTTTTTCACTTCGACTCAAGCCAGTCGTTGTAATTTTTTGCATAATTTTTTTCTTTATTATAATACGCTCTCTGGGAAATTGCTGTAATGTTGTGTGGCTCGTGTACAAATATGCATTACTGTAGTGAAGACATTATTTTATATTGTGCTCGTTTCTTACAGTTGTTGCAAAGATTCTTTATGAGATAGTAGAGATGCAGATAATGGTTCTAGTAAAAGTATAGCGCTTAGGGTGGCTTTCTGGCTGCTGGGCCACAGGGTATATTTATACGATATAAGAATAAGAGAAGATTGTAAGTGCAATGCAATGTGAAAGCTGAAATTGAAAATTGCAATGGACAGTTATAAGAATTATACTAACCTTTGACTTTTTGCTGATTGAAAATAGCATGGTTGCGGCTGCCACAGCGAATAATGAAATGTTTGCATCGTCTGTCCTTCCCTACCACCACCATCACCATCACCATCATCATGCCAATTCCATCAGCTCACAGTTCACTACTTCACAAGCGGCCGCCGCCTCTAATATCTACAAAAACTATTCCGGAGCAAAAAATTCCCAACCACTCGGTCTCTTTTGATAGTATTGTACCATTATGTAATGTCTAATGTACCACCACGTCTACGTTCTACAATGCAACTACTATATATAGCCATACCGCTTGTTCATATTTATGTATTCTATAATCTTAACGTTGAATATTGTCGTCTGTAGCTACACATGTGGAAATATGTATCACTATATCACTGTAAGTAACTTACAAGAGATACTTCTATTCGTATGTATGTAGTATACGTTTGTATAGTGACTATGAAATATATTGCTGCTCTTTCCTGTCGTCAGAAGATACAAAAGATGTTACCTGGTAGATAATAGTGGACATGAATAGTACACTGCACTGCATGAGATACTAAATAATTCTGTTTCATACTAAAGAGTACTTATAATAACATTACTAAATGTTATAAGCGTAATTCATTCAGATAATACATAAATACCTATATATAGCTATGGTAGATTTTTTATTACATATCGCTGTTTACTAATATAATATTTTATGTACCCGTAAATCTAGAGGTATATACACGTTATAAGTTTATAAGTATTTGAATGTCATGTTTATTAAGTATTTATGATTTTAAAACTATTAGTTTCATTTATAAGCAGTAATGCATGTTGTTTGTTAAACATTATTTAAAATCTCAGTCTAGGATGATACGTTTTTTGTGTAATTATTAGTAATTGTAAGTGTGAGAATGTTTTAATTAAAAGTTAAATGAGCTGGTATTTATCGTGTGAATTAGAATACATTATAAATGTAATACTATGCATAACAAAAAGGAGATTATATCAAGTAAGATACATTGTAGAAGTTGTAAAAGTGATAACCAGTGGCCTTCTCTAAAATGGAATGTGCTAATAGTCACCACATTGTTTTTTGGCTGTTAGTGCTGTAAATACAACTGTACTTAATCTTGTATGTTTTACATGTTTGCTATATAAACTTGTGTATAAACTTGTACAATATGTTAGAAGAATATTTCCACGAGTTTTGTAAGAACGATTAAAAATGTAATTTAGGATACATTGACAAAATATGTACAATATTATGCCGAGTATTGTTACAGTTCTTGCATGTATTTGGTTTACATGTCATGCGGGAACAATTAGTGCTAAGAATTAGTAAACTTTATGTCGGTTTGTTGGGATACGTAAGTAGAAGAAATTTCAACTACTTTTATACTAATAATAATCGTGTGTCCTAAAATAAATAATAAGTTTTCATGATAATTATTGTTCTTCAAGGTTGCCAATTGAAAAGGATTAATTCTTTGGATTTCATCATTTCATGAAAAGGTTTCAAAAGAAAGGGATTGACATGAATATAAAAAACGCAACAAATTGTTTTTACCAATTTTCCAGACTTTTTGCTTTGTATCTACAGTGTATAGTACAATTAGTGTAATGTATAGGGTCCGGATGATGATATGGGATGGCCCTAAAGACACTTGCTTAAGATAGCTTCAACTTCATGTCAAAATATCATGGAAGTACTCGAATTTGAAGTAATTGAAATTGGCTTCATTTAAAGATTCTGAAATGGGGGCTTGAGAGGTAAAAATGAGCAAATTTGTATAGTCTGGGGGTGGCTCAAGCTTGGTATGCCCAAATATTACACCATTGTGGCCACCTGAATAACTATTATACATATTACATTAGGACCATACTTTGTCTTCCATTTCAAGGTTTTAGCTAAAACATATTAGGGAATATCTGAGTTATCAACTCTTAATGAAATATTTAGAAATAATCAAAAATTGAAGAAAACTGTGACAAAGTTTCCTTTTCCCCGGAAGTTTATCCCCTCCAGTACGATCCTTCTCACATGCTGCGTTAACTTTACTGGAGCATTTGACTTTTCTCATTTTCAATTTCGCTAACTTCGAATTCATTCTAATACAATCAGTGACCAAGTCTCAGAGGTTCACTGTGCTTGGGTGCTTTTTTAATCTGCAAGTCATGTAACTGTGTGTTCCTTTTCCTTGTTACGATTCAGGATGACATGGGATACATCAACATTAATAGATATTATGACATGTGACGAGGGACTCAAGATGTTTGAGCATGATTCTTCTATTTGTGGGACTGAAATAAAGCAGCGTGACAAACTAAAATACTTTTGTCACTTGTTTTCCTTCATAAGGGTGATTTCTTCAGTTCTGTCATTTCAAGTGGGTATTAACAGCGAAATGGAGTACTTATCTATTACTATAATGCTTGTATTGTAGTAATGCTCTATTACACTCCCTCATTTCAGACAAAACCTTCACCTTTCTGCTTTAATCCTTATCTTTCAGCTTGAAAATTCTCAAGAAGGATGACACTTTCATGGAATAATGCACTGACAAGTTTTAAAACCCTAGAAGACTGGAAGCAAGACATGCAGCATGCAGCTACGAAAATAAAAAGTGCAATCATGTTTAGATTGTGATTGTACCATGTAATGAAATGGAAAGCTTTGGTAGGAACTGTCATGAATTTGATTTTACAATATTTATTGAAAATATTTGACAGAATTGTGTTTACTTATTACTTACCTATAATCTATTAAAGCTCATCCATCATTTCATTACTGAGATTTGAAGAAGATAGATACACATTTCATTGACCCATGTAAAGAAAATAGGCTGTAAAAATAACCCACTTCCATGAAATTCATGATATGACATGTCATTTTTCATTTCTTTTAACATTCATCGCTCACTAATAAATAGTCGATTCTTCCTGCATCGTTGTTTGTTCATGTGTGACATTTTTGCTAGAAATGATGAATTATAAATCAGTATAAATTTCAAATTAGTTTTTGTACAGTTTGTGTAGCTTGTACAGTTTATCGACTTTTGAAACACAAGATTTACAATTAAGATTCTGTAATATGTAATTACATATTGCTTTAAACTTTTCCGGGTGAGAGACGGACATTTTGTTTAATGCAAAATAGTTAATGCTAATGTGATGCTAAATTACGTAAATATCGCGTTTTGATCGTATTCTCAACAAAGCATCGTGCACATAACAGTTTCACTTCGTCGTTTTGTATGTGTGTGGCATTTCTTTGTCCTCTACTTGCACACTCTGCCCTCGTTCAGTACAGATGCAGGAACTTACTCGATTCTGTATCGTTTCATTTGTAACACAAGGGACTGAAGAGAATTTTACTTAGGAGGGCTGATGCAACTAGTCTGTTACATTCACCATTTTCTCTTCGAATAACATTGAACATTGAACACGAAAGACAATCAGCAACAAAGTTGTAAAGTTGTCGTCAAGATCGTAAGTATTAAGTTCTAGTTGACAGTAAAGAAATCAACAATTTAGGAAATCAATCAATTCGAAGGTAAGTTTCTTAATTATTTATATGAATTATAATATTTAACGTATTACAAGCACTTTTGAGTAGTGTACTTGTGGCAGAATTTGTGTTGTATTCCCTTCACCCTTATACTATGCTATTATTTAAGCACATGCAACTGTGGGATAATTGTATAACCTCTGACCTAGGCATTTGATTGCGTTGATTTTTGAAGAGCAAGAAAAATATTTCTTACACATGTTACTTAAAATATGCATGAAAAACTGTATTTAGGGTAATAGTAGAAGATCATTCAAATAATGGCTGAAGAAAACCAGAATTTACCGAGTACATCGGGTACATCGGCTACCTCGGAGGTAAAGGTTGACTGGAGATTGTTTACCATCAACCGGAGGACGGGAGCATTAATCCCTACCCCAGCTGACGTCATTCCAGATGACGAATATTCAGACGAAGAAGAAAGAGAAACGGTTGTAGCGGAGGTGCAAACGCGTACCCGACATTTCACGAAACCTATACACAGGAAAAAAGCGAAAGTAGAAGAAGAGAGTAAGGAAGTACCAAATGAGACTTCTTCTGAAGAGGAGGAAGAAGACTATCCTCCTCTGTCCTTTGAACGTCCGACCACTTGTACTGGAGAGCCTCAAATGGTGCAACACGGAAATCATTTGACTGATCTCTATCAAATGCATCGGCATAACATTTGTTCTAAAAGAATGGAGGAAAGAGTAACGAGAATAAAGGGGGTGGAACATAATCTTCCTGTCCCCCAGCTAAAAGAATTTACAGACGATGTTTTGCTTGAAGAACTAAATGAGAAGTTCGGAGAGATGGACATGGAGGAATCCAGCTGTCAATTAATATTTGAAACGTACAAGAAAGGTCGTTTAGAACAAGTTAAAAAGTGGATTAAAGAAGAGAGTTATCATAGAATCAATTTAAGACTTGAAGGACAAAGTCAGTCAGTGTCCATGAAGGATTTCATGAACAATCTGATTCCGATATCAAAGTTTACACCGCAAGAATATAACATGGTAGAGGAAATAAGCTTGGAGAAAATCTTTCCTACCAAGGGAGCTTACCACCTGGATGAAGTAAAGAGTTTGAATATAACAGGGTGTAAATGCGAAATGGATTACTTTGATTTGCCACGGAAGCCTTGCATTGATGAAGATTGCAAGAAATCTCGTGGGTCGCGTCCTACCTTAAAAACTGCGCCCAATGATGACACGCCAAATGAATATATGGACCATCTCGAGAAGATAGAAGAATGGATGAGAAGGTTCACATTGGGGATCACTCCCTCTGCATTTTGGACATCATACGTCAATGAACACGAAATTGAAGAAGCAACGCTGCAAGCAACTTTAGGTGTTAGTAAGCTGGAACAATTTTGTCTTATGAGACCGTCATTATTTCATGTGCCCGAAAAGGAGAATCCTTTAAAGTTGATGTATCCAGGATATTTGTCAAAGAGTTTGAAACCCCCATACACCATTTTTAAGGAAATATGGCATGATATCAAAGTTATAATGGGAGGATACTGTTCTGCAGAAACACAAGATAGTGTTCTAACCGGAGACATCAAACGAATGTTGGAGTTATCATCAACTGCTTTGGAAATTGACCCAACGGACTGGGGATTCGCGAACTGTGAAGAGCTTTGTAAATTTTGCATTTCAGAGTATGAACCTGAAGTATTTAAAATAATTACATTTACTAAGAATGCAAATAATGTTGGATCGACATTGATGGCCCTCACAGAGATGAATGAGAAAAAATTAGATTTAGAAATGAATCTCTTGGAACAAATTGAAATTGACCGACTGGCTGCTATTCCACCCCCCAACAGGATAAGAAAACTAAACGAATTGAAAAAGAACAATCCGATGTTCATGGATAAACCAGAAGAGATCATTAGAATTCCCTTAACTCGTGGAACGAAATGGGCGTGCTATCCCGATCATGTGGAAGAAGGATTTCCACTTGAGCTTTCAGTGTATCCGAAAGTGTTTAAGGAATTAGCGGATGAGCTTCACACACTGATGATGTAAGTATTTTTAATCTTTTCTCATTTGTAAATAATATAATAATATTAGATACACCTACGAGGTTGCATGATCATGTTAACTTAGCATCCATCTTTAATTGTAATCATAAAAGAGAATGAATCATACATAAATTGCAAAACTGAAGTTTATTTGGAACCTTAATCCCCCTGCAGGGAGAAGTGGTCAAGTCCAAAGTACAAGTACCTGCGTATCCAATTCAATAAAAAGTTACCAAAGCCTGAGAAGTTGGTAGAAGGACTGCACGTTGTTGTTCAATATCGTCTCGCTAGTCCAAGATCATCAATAACTGATGATTCAAGTCCCCCCAAATTTCAGTTTCACCGAGGGATTTTGATAGAATATTTTGTTGACGAGAAACAATGGCTGGTATTTTGAAAAATGGAAACTTTTTTATGTAATGTAGTGAATGAATTGCTGAAATCAATCTAATTAATCAATTTGTAACTCAATATTATATAGGTGGAGCTATATGATCGGGGTATTGCTATGCTCGTTGATGACGACAAAATGCAACTGATGAGTCCCGAAGTATACTGCCACAGCCCAGCTATGGCTACTCGTGTTCGTCTTCAATTATCCAAAGACTATAAGCGAGCTGTAGAGACAGATTTTAAAGCGTTCTGTCAATTTGATGAAACGGAGGTTGGATTCATAGAAGGACTTCTTGATGACGCAATACCTTTTGATGTAGTGTTCTTAGAGGAGTTCCCGAGCGATCTTTGCGTAAGAAAATCACAGATTTTCATTATTAAAGTGAACAAGATTTGTTTTATGCATATGAAGTGCTTATTATGTTCTTACACTTTGTACGTATTTTCAGTTCGACCGATTTTGGAAAGTTTCCATTACCTCGTATTACTATGAATATGCATTGGACGAACGGAATAATAACGCTTTGAGTAATAGTCGTAATGCGACCGTCATTTTACTCAACAAAATGTTGCGGGCACGAATAGGTGTGTTTGTTCTTTCTAAATCAATTAATTTGCATTAGCATGAATATTAACAAAATTGTCCATGATTTTAATGTGATGTCCTTATTGCAGATGAAGCGTACACTGAATACTGTCAGGATCCAAGTTATATACAGCTTGAACAAAAATATCCTGCTGGTTCTTTGAAAAAAGAAGATGTAGCAGATCATACGGAGCAAAAGCTGGAGGACTTTTTGGCTCTTACTGATCCCATGTGGTAAGATCGATCCGTATCAGATTGAAGTAGCAGAAAAGTCAATTAATTAAATCCACTAAAATAAGAAACGAGCATTTGCAGTATCACAGAATTGATTTGTAGTAGACACTATTTTCCTTATGATGAATGATGCTTTTCCAGTATGCAAGTATTATTTAGGTTGATTTGTCAATAACAAAGTATCAGACAAACAGTAAATCCAAATGTAAGACGTAGGAACAAGATGTAATTGTATTTTGTAAGGTGAATATTTGATATTTGATAAGTTTTGAGAATAAAATGTTACCGTATTATAATAAGATTAACCCAAGTAACTATAAAATAACTTCATGCTAAAAGATGAATTTTATGATTTGACTAGCAGTTTTTTATTATATAGAAATAATATTACTGTTGGGGGTATCTGTTCATTAATTTGTGTATTTTCTATGATTTATTGCAGTTACTTTTATTGCAGTATTATGTTCGTTATATAATTTCTGTGCTGTTTTGATAACCATTTTGTTATTTAATTAACTAATGCACGTGTCGTATCTGTTTGGTGATATATGTATTAGTAGCGTCAATAAATTATAATATCATGAATTGGTTTGTAGTTGCAACTTGTGCATTTAAGCAAAATCTACAGTAGTTCTTGGTTTTCTGGGTTTTCTGGGTTCATTGACAAACAATCATTATTCAGTGTACAAAATAATATTCTTCATCCAGCATAATTTTCCTTTCCGAGTAAAAGGAGGTCATTTATATATACGAATGAAGAAGTTATCGTCTAAAAATGCCGAGGTCGCACGTATTTATTGCATCCTTCCAAATGTGAGCTATATATAAGAACAAAGAGGAATTTTTGCGAAAAACTCTTCAATTCCGTGCAAACTACTAGAAATGGAGCATAGCATTATTATATGGAATTCGGAATAATGACAGAGTTAAGTTTAGATCTTATTTTTTAAGAATGTCATAAGAATCTGGTTCACAACTCCACGGCTAGTTCATCCACCCACTCGTAGGACTCGTACTCTCACAATTACCTAACAAGTAGTAGTCCTGTCTGAACCGAACACTTTTATCATATAGATAGGTGTAGGTGTAGAAGAAACCGAGACAGACTGACTGACACCATAAGAGCTTCTGAAAATGTCATATTATGAGGGATATAACGGCTATATATAAGAATGGGGAAAAATTCAAAGAAATTTTTATGCCTGACCTGAACTGAATACAACAGAACAGAACAAATTCGTACATAGCAAATAATAAACCACATATACAAATATACCAAAGTCTGACTTTGCTTTAGTCGTGGTGTGATGGACTGTACAAAAGCACTTTTCTCCTTTATACAAATTACAAATAGAGATATGGGCCGCAATTTCAATACTACTCGATTAGTATACAATAATAATACTGTACGTACTGAATTTGCGGTACTCCCGAGTTTTCTTTCATTACGTTTTTGTAGTATAGAATGTGTGTGTCTGGAACTGCTAATACTTTGTCGACACTGGAGAGGAAGAAGACATGATAACAATATAATATAAAGCAGTAGTATTATAAGAGTCAAAGATGCAAGGTTATTCTGCTATTCAAACAGAATAAAAGCATTGCTGTAGTAGCCTATAGAAGTAAAGAAAGAGCTTCGATTTCGATAGAGCATAGAAAATCATTTCGCAAACATCAACCACACTGAGGAATACAATGCAATTCAATCGAGCTGAAGAGCCGCTCTCATCAAAATAACACATCACACTCGTTCGAACAACATCTTCCTATCAATACATGCCAGCAAAACAGCTATTATAGTTTGGTGGTGTGGCGTCCCTCTCAAGAATGCAGATTCACATCACATCTAGCCAAGATCCATCATATTAGGCCATAAGGTTACGCAAGCAGTTCAGCAAGAGGATTGTCAAACAAAAATATATACCTATAAAGCTAACAAGTAGCAACCCTCCTGCTCCAAAAATAGTTTCGCTTGACTTTATCAATGAGACTTTTTCCAGCATTTGAAAAATAAATTGTGAAGTTCATTCATAAATATTAAAATTTGAATACCAGAAAACTGTTGAATCAATTATTGCTTTTTACAGGATGAACTTCATGAACCTTGTTTGAGAAATTCATTGCTTTTAATAATAAGTAAATTTTCCGGCATAGTAAACATTCCTGGAAAGCAATGTTTGTAGATGTGATGATGTGGCTTGAAGTGTTCCAGTTGGATCTTCAATAAGTGAGATAAGGAAATAATATCATCACAGATATCGTCTGGTCTTGAAGGCATATTACCACTCGTCTCCGTGTCCGAAATTCCAACACGTCCTCTCATTTCCTAGCGAAATTCCCTATTTCGGTTTCCAACGACTTCATTTCATCCAAAAAGTCAAATCGTGCACCCACGCTTTTCATTTAAACAAACCGAGACCAACTCCCGAGATAGAATTCTTCTCAGCTTCGTGTAGACAGACAATCTTATAAACGACGAATTCTCACACAGCAACATCGTCTCTTCTTCTTAGTAGAGTGTTGTATCTGCCATTACACATTACACCACTCCTATCTCATTTTCTGCAGCATTTTTCATTCTGTCATGTCGTTCTTCTCGTATACTTTCATTGCTCTCAGTCTCAACAATTGATTTTAACTTGGTGCTCGAGTTTTGTCCTCCGAGGTACAGCACTTTGACCCGAATCCATTCATAAAGCTTTATCTCTGATGTACATCTAATGTAGAATAAGACAGCTCGGGAAAGCAACCCACCTCCTTCCTAGTTATCTGACTTCATTTTCACTTCATTCAGTGGTGTAGTTTCGTTCTGTATTTCTTATGTGATTTTTCTCTGTTTTTCAGCTTTCCCCTTATAAATTCATACTACCTGTAGAACATTTTTTGCTCGTGCAAATGTAAATGCAATTTACATCTCCTGAATACTCATTCGTTGTCAGTGCAAACCGTGCAAAGTAAGTTTCATCTCTGAACTAACAGTAAATACATCACCTGTCTTTTCCCAAATAGAATTTAGTGCTGCAAATCATAACCCTGAAAACTAAAAATCAATCGCTAATTGTGTCAAAAGTCAAATATATTTTGTACGGGTACATTTGCGCTATACCTTAGTAATAAATCTGTTTTAATAGTTAATGTTATTATTAGGTAGTATTATTATTGCATTATGCACTGAGAAGATCAAAATGTCTTGCAAATACTACTGGGTCGCATTGGAATTTAATTGAAATGTTTTATTTAGCATTATAAAAGTAAAATTCATCAGGTATATTGAACCCATCTTCGTATATACTGTTTCAAGCGTTTCAATATTTCTATTATAATCTGCAGTTTTGTAGCTAATTTATTTCCCAAAGCATGATTGATAGGCTTAGACTCGTTAATTTTTCATTCATTTAATAAAGTTCTCAAGTTACGCAATGTAAGGTAGACATGGTACTGTTTGTACTGAGAAGAACAACTAAAGACAGTTGCTTTACTCAGAAATACTTATTGTTAAATGTTTCCTTTGTGACAGGCTGAGGTTTTCCTTCACCGTAAAAGTTCTCTATAGACAGACCTTTAAAATGTGTTATCTTTCCAGTTGAGTTGTAACACATAATGAAACAAAACTGATAATGATAAAGCAAATTAATGTTGCATTGTTATTAACTATAACGAATAACTGGTAACTCACCACGGAAATTGTGTCACGTAATACAAGGACAATGAATCAAGGGCTTTATACGGTTACATGTAGGCATACAAATTGATACAAATAGTCAGAAATATTTATGTGCACATCATACCTTAAATACGCACAGTAGTAAATGCATCAAGGAATTGGGAAAATGGTGAACTAATTTTTAATTTGTCGGTAGTATTATTGCAACACATTTATTACGTTCAGTTTGCTTGTTGCTAAGTTGCCATACACAACCGAAATCCCGCAGCGTTGCAGAAAATTAAATAACAAACTTTCACAAACTCAGTGTCAATTTCTTATTCTGTTCTCATTCTAAGTCTGGAACTTGAAAACTCCGTCAGTTCTCTCTGCTGATTCTTCTGGACCCGTTTTTCTGTTTTTGATACATTATTCCATTTACTCAACAGTTTTTGTAAAATAAGGTAAAAAACGGTTTAATATAAATTCGTGGCATTATAATTCGAATATTTGCATGTTATTTTCTCATTTTCTGGTCAAAATGTCGTTTTTCATCGTCTAAAATAAGATTCCTTGTTGATTTGCAGTTTTCCTATATAACGCATTGAAGCCATGGACTCGAAAGAATTTCGACAGTATGGGAAAGAAATGATTGACTATGTTGCCAATTATCTGGACACCATTGCAGAACGGCGCGTCACCCCGGCTGTGGAACCTGGTTATTTAAAAGATCTCATTCCATTAGAAGCTCCCAAGCAGGGAGAAAAATGGGATGCGATCATGAATGATGTTGAGAGCAAAATCATGATAGGGGTAACTTGAATGTTTTGTATTTCTCTTTTACTTTTACTTCATTGAATAAGAATTTTCATGAATGATTTTTGTCTCATTTTTATTAACATGTAGATGACTCATTGGCAACATCCAAGATTCCATGCATATTTCCCATCCGGAGCTTCGTATCCATCAATTCTGGCTGATATTCTCGGAGATGCCATTGGATGTATCGGATTTTCATGGGTGTGGTGACAAACCCAAGATAAATTCAATGTTTTGTCTGGTTAATTAAGTTTAATTATCATATTATTTGTTTCTTTTCAGGCATCTGGCCCATCCTGCACTGAGCTGGAAGGAATTGTGTGTGACTGGTTTGGAAAAATGATGGGTCTTCCACAAGAATTTCTCCAAAGCTACGAAGCAGGGAATGGTGGTGGTTGTATTCAGGTATGCCACAATGATTTTCCTTTTGGGTCAATTTGCGATACAAATATTATTAAACGCTTAAAAGTAATGCCTAATCAAATAAGATATCCAATTTAGACCCCGAACGGGGGAGTTAATGGAACGATAATACTGTTGTTGATAATTTGTTTTTGGATCGAAAAATTAGAAATTGATGACGCGACTTTAATTTGTGAATTTATGTTCTTTTCTTAGAATATGATTTATTTGTTCAATGTTTTTGATAATATTTTCAGACCAGTGCCAGTGAGTGTGTACTCGTCGCTATTCTAGCCGCTCGTGCTCAAGCACTTAAGAAATTGAAGAAAGAAAATCCGACTGCCGATGAGGGTGTTTTACTGTCCAGGTTGATGGCATACTGCTCCAAAGAGGCTCACTCTTGCCTTGAGAAAGGTGCAATGATAGGATTTGTCAAGTTACGTATTTTAGAGCCCGATGAAAATTTCGCACTTCAGGCATCCACCCTAAGAGCTGTAAGATTTGTTTCTTTATTGTCATGTACACCGCTATTTTCTAACAAGAAATGTTAGTTACTACTACAAACATTTTACCATATATTTTATTTAGGCCATGGACGAAGATAGAAAAAATGGATTGTGTCCATTCTTTGTATCACTCACTATTGGAACTACATCCTGTTGCTCCTTTGACAATTTGAAAGACATCGGACCACTTTGTGAAGAACAAGATATCTGGCTTCATGTTGATGCTGCTTACGCTGGTTCAGCTATGATCTGCGAAGAGTTCCGCCCTCTGTTTGATGGGATTCAGGTTTGTTACAGACTACTTTATCTTACCATTGAAGAATGCATCGGAAACTTTGTCCGCATCCACTACATGGTTCTTCAATCTGAATCAGAATGTTTCGGGTGTTCTGATTGTGAATGATTCACGTTTTCATTCACGAACACAACACTGATGCATTTTCTCAATAATTGTTTTCTCATTCATATACAGTAAATGTGATCAATTATTTTTGATTTTCAGTATGCCATGTCTCTGAATTGTAACACGAATAAATGGCTCTTGGTAAATTTTGATTGCTCTTGCATGTGGTAAGTAAAACCGTTTTATGGTACATATTAAATGAAGTTTGAGCGATGATTTGAGTAATTATTATAAACTGACTGTATGGTTTATCTTATTTAGGACCAAGGACAGCAAAAAGTTAACACAAGCGTTGGTGGTTGATCCATTGTACTTGCAACACACATTCTCTGGAAAATCTATTGATTATCGGGTTAGACATAATTCTTAATTTAAATTCTGTTTCGTTTTAAGTCTTCCTAAGTTTACTTTATAATATTGTTCCCGATGGTTCTAAGCAACCATTTTTCTACTACGAAAATATTATAACGGGAAAATTTGACATTATTTGATGGGATTACAAAATAGGGCTAATATTTACATGTAGAACAATTTTCTTTTGTTGTTGGTAAGGACTTCTTCAAGATGAAAGCCATTTTTCATTTTGGTGCAGGACTGATTTGCTTTGTAGGAGTTCTAAAATAATGGAAAACCTTTGGTGCTATTGATTTAGCCAAGCCTTTTGTTATCAGTTATTATTATTTATGTACATACCTTATGTATTATTCATTTTATATCGCACATTTTTCTTATATCTCTTCTTCAGTCCTAGTCTTACGTAGAGATTTTGCAATGTGGTAGTGGCAGTAGCGAAATGTCAAGTCAAAGTTTGCAGAAAGCAATAAGTCTTACAAGCTTGCATTATAAAACTGCACGTCTGTCTTTCTTTGTCGTGTCTCCCTTAACTTTTGACGTGCATATTCATGAGTTGACATATTTTCAGTTCCACTTTTTGTTTAACAAGCTTTGAAGTCAAAATTATATAACAAATATACGCAATACAAGCACCTACGACTTCAGGTTCAATTTGAACTCAAAGTATTCATATTTTTGCTACAAGGACTATAATATATACCATCAATCTACAAATACATGCAAAAAGACTGAAGCATTGGAACTAGAACAATGTTTCTGTTTTTGCTGAGAGTGTACAAAATCTTGCATAAGGAGTTTCCGTTATGTTTCAAGCTCTCTGGTATTGTATAATAGCGACGATTGTATTACCAACTTGAATGTTTTGTGTTGCGGTTTAGGTGATATGATTTGGCTCGAATGGTGGTTTGATTGTCTACAGGGTCTCATTTCATTTCCTTTGTAATTCTGACTGTAGCAAAAAAGTTGCACAAATGCGAATGCCTCAAGGCTGCTTGTATTTGCATATAAGATACATAGAGAAGTATATTACGTAACCCTAAAATGTTATTGAAGGGAGAAACCGAGAAAGTGAATTTTAGCTGAGGGAGCAAACATTTTGAGAAAAGCTCTTCGTCACAATATCATAACTGTGCATGGGAGATCAAGCTCAGACATGTTGTTGAAGGTACAAGGCCGATGTAGGCAGTAATAATGAAAAGTACGAAAGTTGGTGGACTAAATGAGACGTGTCAAATGCAAATTGAGAGGAAATGGTATGAAAGAGTCAAGACAAGAGTTTTTTCTGTTCCACTTCTTACGGTGCGTTAAGTATAGAACTTCTATACCTCTAGAGGTATATAACTTACAACACAACAACAATTCTCCTCTAAACCTGGTCTTTATCGCTTGTGTATAAGTTCTTACGTTTGTAAGGATATATTCGGTTTCTACCGATAAGGCCGTTTACACGAGATTCGTCTCTATTTTTGGCAGAAAATGAAATGAAGTGCCATTTTTGTAAACCGTACGATTACATACAAAGCTTTGCCGTCTCATTCGTTCAATAGCTTTTCTCATTCCTGTACGCTATATATATATATACATATGTACCTCTTGGTCTTGGAGTAATCAAGAAGATGAAAGATCGATGTGGTTCAGTTATAGCAGACAAGAAAGACTCAAGC
The DNA here is from genome assembly GCA_019776165.1 of Pogonognathellus flavescens. NCBI lineage: Eukaryota > Metazoa > Arthropoda > Collembola > Entomobryomorpha > Tomoceridae > Pogonognathellus > Pogonognathellus flavescens. The sequence continues at coordinate 53,834 of JABASD010000552.1, forward strand.
GCGTGGAAAGACGAACAGTCGACAAACAATTCTTGCGGCAGATAATAATAATATTACGGGGAACGTACCATAAAAGAGCACTCACAATGCTAACTGCTGTTATCGTTTGTTTTCCAGTAGTGGAAAGGAAAATCAATGCTTTCTGGTGAGGATAGATAGGATAAACTACTTAATTACTGCGAAATGAGAAATTGAATGAATTTCTAACTTACTTCTGTGCTATTGACTTCACTTGGGGAAATTAACTGGTTCTTCTCCAGCTCTTCCGTCCTTTCGTTATTGTTATCATTCAAGTTCAGAATCACTAAGACTGAAAGAGGAAATAAGCACCCATAGCCATAATAGCTATAATACCTACTGCTTTAGTCGTAAATATACAAACAAGGACGAAGCACCAATGATGTCGTACTTATAAATACGAATCTAATAGTCTGAAGAGTCTACAAACACACAAGGAAAACCTTGACAGTCTATTACTGATAGTAGGCGATTGAAATGAACATCGTTTCACTTGCATCGTTGTATAAACAATACCAAAACAGTTGCAGGCAATAATAATGTGAGTTACATAATATTATGCTTTTAAATGCATACTGATGCGGAAACTACTAAGCAAATAGAAATACATCAACAATTTTTGAAGCTAGTTCGTGGTTTTCCATTCAAAATTAAATAAAATAAAATTTAAAGTCAGCAATAGTAATTAAATATCTCATGTATGCATTTTTGTAGGGTTCAGCATGCGCATAAAATGTGTATGGCTAAAGCTGACAATCAGCGCTAGATATGTATTAATCAGATGGTACAGTGTCCAGAACCGAAACCTTCTCAGAGTAATTTTGGATTCTGTTTACGTTAAAGTAGGGGTTCGCATTTACCTTTAATTTCTTTTTCGCAAAATTCTTGTTTATAGCGTTGTCAATTAATGATAAGTTGCTTTATTGAATGTAAGTATTAGTGAATCTAACTTAAATACTCGTTTGTCGTTTCCAAACACTCTTCCCAAAATTGTAATCATGAATGAACTACTATAGCTCTTGAAAATAGTCGTATAAATAAACTTCTTGTAAATAATTCCATTTCATTGTGCAGTCGTAGCAGGGAATGCGGAAGAAACAAAGAAAATTGCTGGGGCTAGGATGGAAATTAAATTGGATTGGTGTTCAATGAAGAGTAGTGGTAGAGAAGAGATTGAGAGAATAGGTTTGTATCTGTATTCAAAGGTACATACGCAATGTAATACCTTCTGTCTAGGTAATTAAGAGCTCTTTGTTGCTATCTTTATTTACAGTCTGCAAGGAGTACTTAGGCATAGCCAGTATGGAATGTTAAATTAAGACTTTTGATTTTCTTGTAGTCATTGAAGAGTTTATTTAGTGGAAGATGAAGGGAGTTTGTTCTGCTTACTGCAACGTAACATGATTCACAATGGAATATAATTCCTTGCAAATCAAAAGTGATAAGGTATAATCTCGAGAGCTACACCATGCAATAGTATTGTAAAGTATACACGCACAGAGATAACAAACAGCAGAACCATATACAGAGTTGGTATTGAAGAGTAATAGACACATTCAACGTCTCTTTAATTCCCAGCGTACTACGTGATTGTTCGTTTTTACTTAACATTATTTGCTCAGCTCATTCATTCAGAAGAATAAAAGCAAGCGCTGGATTAAAACCATAATGTGACAGAAAATAGCAATATATTTTTACTGGCCATGAGTAGAACTTGTAACATAAATAAGTAGTCTTGGTACAACTTCTATACACTCGCATTTTACTACTCTACGTGGCAAATACATGATAAAATTAATGAATAATATTTTCCGTGATATTTCCTCTTTCCCCATCCATAGATGGAAAGTTATTCTATAAACAGCAGAGGTTGCGTGCTATAATAATTTTAAGCCTGAGCGGATAAATGATTCGGATGATATTACATATTATATTACTTTGCTGTATTTTATATCGTACTTAAACGCGTAACAATACTGACAATACTAACTCAAGGATATTTTACTGCCTATTGCGTACGAATTTAATTTGTCTCAAGAGACCCATTTCTAAGCGCCCGTTTTACATACCTAGATAATACAGAAATGCTGCCATACTGTGTCTATGTGTATAGTTGTACACGCATTAAGTTTTGGCATCGGATTATTTTTTTACTCATATGCAACTATCATCTAAGCTAAAAATCGCCTTCGTAAAAAAATGGTCGTGTTTTCTTGACCCGACTTTAGAAACTTAGACTCATTACCTAAGGCGTGTTATACAGTACAGGTACAGCTAGAAATTTTACGAAATGGTTATATTGTAAGTATATGCGATATTATGCACTACAACTTTACAACAATCTTTAGTACAAATGCCTCTACACATCATTGCAAGATTGCGACTCACAATCAACCGTATTGTAAAAACCAGGGCATTTTTCAGTGACTGAGAAGATTAAATAAATGCATTTTTTATGAATTGATAGTTGTTACTGTGCATACATGAACGTGGACGGATACGACTTTATTTATTGTCGTTTTACATTATACTATGCCTACTTACCTACAAACTGGGGATTATAATATACTTAACTGTATTTTTGGTTTATTTTTATTTTAGCATTGGGGAATCCCATTGAGTCGTCGGATGCGTTCTCTCAAGATGTGGTTTGTCATCCGTCTCTACGGTGTGGATGGACTCCGAAAGTACATTCGGGAACACTGTCGTTTGGCCAAGGTCTTCGAACAATTGGTTCTCAGTGACAGTCGCTTTGAAATTATGAACAAAGTCCAGGTAAGAATTTTGCATTAAAGGATTTGAATTTTTTTAATCGCGATTTCTAGCAAACCATCTAAGCATGTAATGCAGGAAGTAGAGATTTTCTTCTATGTCTGAAGATTCAAGTCACAGGATTTTGACGTGAATTTGCATTTACCCTAGTTGTATGTAGTTCACATTGACAGTATACTCTAGTTATTATTAGGTAGTTGCAAATCGGATGTAACTGGCATATTTTCTGAATGCTTTTCATTTTTGTTATTAAAATCTCATTCATAGACAAATCTTCATACTTAAGTTAGAACGGAGATTGCAAATGGCAACGAACAACTTCTTTCAGGTGAAAGTACCAAAACTAGATTTTCCAAATGGAAATGAATTCTCAGAGCAAAAGCCATGACATTTTACAAAGATAAAGCTGCTACTGTCACATTAGTATTAAACATAAATATGTAGACACTTCTCTGATTTTTGGTATAATGCAAAAATTCTAAAAAACCCTCATGTAAATCTCTGAACTGAGCAATCACATTTCATACATACAGATAAATGATGTTTCCTGTTTACAAGCTACTTTTTCATTTGTAGTCATGTCATGTCCCTTTGACTCAAATCTCCATTCTGATTTTACAATTTGACAGTAAAGACTTTATTTTTTGTCTTGGTGTTTACTCAAGTTGGAATATCACTGCTAATGGCCTGTCAAGCCTTAAATGCATGAAAAATCAGGTCAATGTGTGATTCATTCATTTATTCATGCAGAAATATACAAAGAAATAGATAAATTCCAATGTCTTGTTTTGGAAAAATATACAAGCATTATGATATTATGATGTTAGTCGTATTTTATGACAAGCTAAAAATGATCATGCATAATGCATCCTACTTGCCTTGTGCCTATAATGTATATTATAATGCCTGGTTGCTGGAAATGGTGGAGTATATGAGGAAGAAGGATTTAGATGTACAGAGGTGGAAATGGAAGTGGTGCAGAAGAAGATCGTAGATCTTCCATTTGAAACTTGACTCTCCTATGCCGTGAACAATTCAGTCCATTTGGCTAATGCGTTTCCATTTCGCTCGCCTGCCCTCTTTCTCATTTCTTCGTTGACTTACTTTGCAATTGCCATTTGCTGTACACTTACTTAACTGAGTCTCTAATGTAGTCTCGTGGTAGTCCTGGTAGTGGTGGAGTTACCTAAATCTAATGTCATTTCACAGATACAGCACAGCAACTGCTTCACTTCAGTTTCAAAATCTACTCCAACCTTTCTACTTTACTTTGGTTAGGTTACACACACTTGAATGCAATAAAGAAATTGAGGAAGATGGACACTTGCAATTGTCCTATTCTCTCTGTAAAAGCAGCATAGTGCTTTTATTACAAATATCAGTACCAGGTATACAATACACCTACTATTATTCTTCTAATATCTATTATAGTGTAGTCTGTCAGGGCGGCTGTATAAAAAGATAAATCAAAGTGGAATTGAAGGTGGAATGAGTCCTGTATCTTCTCGAAAGAGTCTTGTTAATGAACGGTACCTACACTATTTAAGAACAGGAGACGCAAACAAACTAGATCAAAATTTTCTAATGCAAGACATAAAGTAAACCTTTTAGCAAGTCGCAATTTATTAATTTGTAGCTTCTATGATGGGCTAATGGCATTTCAATTCCTACAACCCATTTCATACTTGAAGTATAGGTAAACCATTTTTGTCTGTTGCTGCTATTTATAACCAACTTACCTAGTTTTAATGTTAAGGGGGAGGGGATTAAATGGGGCTCATTGTTCCTTAAATACATTTTGCAATGTTATGTTTTATTAAATCAATCACATCTCCCAAAGTATTTCACAGAATATTTTCGCACAATCATACACACGGAAATATCAAGGTAAAGACCAACTACGTAATCGCCAAAATTAATTGCTTGCAACGTTTTCCATCTTCAGCGCTTACGTAATAGGTAGTGTAAGTTGTGTGTGAACAGTGTGAAGTTTGAATGAAACTCGGTGAAGTACTTTGGGTGGTATATTATATGGTAGATGTAATAATACATGTGACGAGTATGGGCCGATGTCTCCCGTTTAGACTCAGACTTAATATCTAATTTTTATATTACGCAAAACTTCGCTTAAGATGAACGTGCACAAATCAGAAATGACAGCTTGAAGTTATTGTGATGCTTGCGTTTTGATGTTATATGACCTTTTGTAACTCAAGTGTTATCTGACGACCTTTTTTCCTTTATCGGCCGAAATGGGAATTTGACGAGTGTCTAAGTATGTCTATATAAAGTTGGTATACTTGTCTATGTGAATATTTGTAAGTAGGTAGAAAAATATAAAGGTTTGTCATACGATAGATAGTACATACATTAGCGATATTAGTAAACGTGCAAGTAATATCGACTGATGCTTCATCTCGAGTGTGGTAGTATGATTCTTACATTCAGATAAGTTAAGTTAGGTTCTTAACTGCAGGTAGGTATGTTATAGCTATATTGAAGTAGGGAGAAAGTTTGTGTTGATGCTGAGTGGTAAATACTTACACCAGTCCTGAAAGTGGAGAAACAGTCCTTCAGTTATGAAATGCCATTGTAAAGCTTCCTATCATCGATCTTTCCTACATTTACAGAAGTTTGTAGTGAGGAGGGGAATGAGACTTTTGCAGCAAAGTTCGTCTTATTTCTTAATGTAAGTATTTTGTAGTCATATACCTAGTAAAGAGTAATACTCTTACTCAGCATAACTAAGAGATGCTGTTAACACTTGCACTTGTAAATACAGCTATTACACGATACGCTTCAATTTTCTCTGTATTTTTGTTTGTATTTTCTATCATTAAAATATTTCATCGAGTAGATAGCTGAAGCTTTGTCTAAACAAAGGGAAATCAAGTTCTGAACTGATCGAAACGGATACTGCATTCGTTAACTTGTGAAATGAGAAAAAACTCTGTTGGTCATTTCACGTAGGACGTGTGTAGCCGTAGAAAGTATGCATCCCATGAGTAAAAAAATAATGGAAGGGTCTCTCTCTGTATATAAACTTGTATTGGTTGTCTGTACAATTGAAACCTGAGTTGAATGGGACCTGAATAGTAAGTAGTTATTAGAGATAGTTTCAACCAAGTTACATAGCATGTCTTATCAGATCATTCCCCACGAATTTACTACTGTAAAAATCGAACCACCACCAGCTACCCATTATTATGCTCCGATTTCCTTTCATTTCATCACATATCGGACTGCGTGTGCTTACACATGGCAAGCCAAGGCTATAATAAAACCGAAAAATAAGAAGAACAAAAAGATCCGATGTGTGCAGTAAGCTCATACCTAATAGGAGATCACAATGTTCACGTTCACACGCAGTTCTCTTGCTATAGTACAACCTGCCTGTAGTGTAATACAATTCCATTCGATACAAAAAATGAACAAAATCGAATCTAAATTCCAAGCACAAATGCGACCTACTCTTATTGCTGTATGCTTCACTATCGGCATTATTGGTACTAAGATGCAATATAGACGGGATGTGATCTTTGTTTATATACCTCTCTGGTATATCCTCTATCATTTTTAAACTTGAACAGGATGATGGAGTATTATGCTGTATACACTCCATCACTTACTGTGGTATATAAAATACATAGGTGGTATATATACATTATATAGGAAATTATCTGAGCACAGTAGTGTGAGACTGTATACTATACAAGAGATGTGATGTACATCATCAGAACGGATCTCTCTTCACTCTCTTTCTCAATCGCAGAGTGAACTTTCTCAGAGATTTCACATTACACAATTCCGCTAAGTAAAGTAAAGTCAGAAGAGAGTCTATACATTATTACTACACAGCATTCGCATTTCTCTTTTACTTTTCTCCCATTTTGTCTGCTGTCTGTTCTGAAGTAGTAAATATACACTACTATAATATACACTAAGGGAAAACTGTGGGGTTTTCTTTGGTTAGTTGTAGTATGATTTTGTAGCGAAGTAGCTAATGTAGTGTGTAGTGTAGTAGTAGGTATATATTAGTGTAGTATGAGCAGTATGAGAGTTGTAGTAGGCGAGGAAGAACCTTTGAACCAGAAGAAGACCAGACCAAGGAAAAAGCAACTGTATTTACGACAGTTTCAGTCAGATCCTTGCCAGAATATTTATGTGAGCGTAGATTCTAGCTTTCGACTTGTACCTATAGTGAAGTCCTCCTTGTGGGTATTTGTATAGCTACGTTCTATATAGCACAGTGGGGATATTATGTGAAAGTCAACATTTTGTATTCAAAGACACACACACGACCACAGTAAATTATGTATCTGAATGTCGGTCTCTTAAACTTTCAACTTTTGCAAGGCATGTTCTGCAGTCGATTGTATTTCATTGTATTTAGTAGTAAACTACAGTTTCTACACTGGCACAGTATTAAAAGAAGCAAAAAAGCAAAGTAGTAGAAAGTAATGAGTACTGAAGTGCACAATGCATGTATGTTGCGCATTTCCACCAGTATGACTATGACTGTCAGTCCACTTTCTCTGTCTTCCTTTCGCATCGCATTAGTTTGGCTTTCAAGAGACATGGGATTTTATGTTGCTTCGCCTAATAACAGAGACAGTCCTTCATTTACTAACTTTCCTGTTTCTAATTTTCTCTTTTTATACTTCAAAAAGTAAAGTCTCTGTCGAATACTGTTTCATGAGCTTTTTGAACACATTGTCACAGAAAAGAGCTTCCAGTAACCTAATGAAATCAAAATAATACTGCAATAACGATTTGGTTGTTTTTATTTTAAATCAGCATTCAAGATGCTAATTGTGGAGATTGTCGCAATTGTGAAGCTTGTTCAAAGGTATATGGTATGGTATAAATGTAAAATGTATGGTGTGACAGATTTGCTATGTTGAAAGTTGTAGAATTGCAAAGGAGATGCATTATGCATTGGGAATTTATAGCGGTGATTTGGTTTAATAGGAACAGGAAAAAGAATAGTGCTTGCTGGCAAAAAACCAAAATGAAAGTCATGAAAGATTTTCTAATCTTTGCTTGATGTTTCTGCAAGACTTGAAGAATAATGGAATGGTGCAATGGATTTATTCTGAATTGAACTTATTATTCAACACAGGGATTGTGATTTAACTGCTGAAAATTGCTGAAAAGATTTGTATCTTATCGAATTCTTGTTCCAAGAACCATATTTAGATAGGAATTTAACGATTAGCACAAAACTTTAGACAATTTTAATTTCAGCATTGATACAAATTGAGTAGCACAAAGCAAAACTTTTTTAATTTAGTATAGCTATTTATGTATTGCACTTTTCATTTAATTCTTCTGCCTCCGTTCTTCACAAAAGGGAACATCGAATTTGTAAACAGATTTAATTCTCTACTAATCAGGATGCAAACAAAAGTATTCGCGAATTCCCATTTCCCACATCTAATGCGTTTAATTCATAGGCATGCCATATGTAAATGTCAGTATTTGCATAGCTTAAGTTTTACTGCAGAGTGAAATCGGGATAGTGTGGGCATTGTGGATACTGGATATTTGAAGAAATCTCTCTACTCTCTACAATTTACATGCACGAAGCTTATCACCTGTAAAACTACATATATATCTGTTAGTACAATGAAATGAATAATGATTTGTTTAACTTTAGTTGGGTCTCGTCTGCTTCCGGATGAAAGGCTCGAACGGTCTGAATCAAAAGTTGCTGTCGACTATCAACGCATCTGGAAAATTGCACATGGTTCCAGCATCTCTGAATGACAAGTATGTCATCCGTTTCTGCGTCTGTCGGGAGAAAGCCACCGAAGATGATATGAGTATGTGCCAAGTTCTAATCTTTAATTTGATTTTAATTACTTCATAATGGAATTACTTATGTGCTCCTAAAAGTCTTCGAAGTACAAACTAATCTCAAACTACTAATTTACTTTCAGAATATGCTTGGACTACGATTCAGCAAACGGCTGAAGAAGTCGGCAAACTCTATAAAGAGGTAAGTTTGCCTTCCACTCCTACAGATGGAATAGAATCAGAAGAGCCGGTAGATACTGAAGAGCCGGAACCAATTAGTCCTCAAGTCCAAGAGATCATTGATATTTACAATGATCTTCATAAACGAAAATATTCGTTAGCGCGACAAACTTCAGTCATTACTGAAATTACGTCTAGGGGTTCCGTAGATTTGGTTGACGAAGAGTTCATGGTGCCCCGCAGTCGGCGGGGAAGTCTTTTCCCTGTTAGTCAGTTTATAGATGATTTTGCTGAGGCTAGACCAAGGGTGGGTAGTATTGGGACTCCTTATAGCAGTGGAGACGAAGGTCCACCCCAAATTCCATATCCACTTGTGGGAAGAAGAAGTAGAAGTGGTAGTTTATTTTATTCGACACTTGTCAAAGGGCTTGAAGGGGTTCATGAGGAAAGGGAATCTCCTAGTACTGAACACCCTGAGGAGGCGCACCCGGAGAAAGGGGAAAATAAAGAAAAGCCTCCAAAATAGATTAATTCTTAAGAGAAAATTATAATTCTCACATTCAATATAATAACTATTTTTCTTTTGCTTATTATTATAACTCTTCATGCTTAGTTAAGGCTTTCGGTATTTTTATTATGGTTACTGCAATCAGGTTTATCCCACGGTAATTCAATATGTAAATATTTCAGATGTTTTTAATGTTTAATGTAATTATGCTTTTTTGCTTTCCAGAAGTGATTTACCTGCTTTCACCTATTCTTCAATCCTTATTCCCTGTATAAATTCCTGTCGTTTCATCAGTTGTCCGGTCAAATTACCGAAAATATGTTTCCTGCTTCTTAAAACCGTCTGCTTCCTATTTGGATATGATGTGCAAATTCCTTAACAAATTCAAATCCCGACATTTTACAATATCGGATTCCTTTAAATGTATAATGTGTGTTTGTAATATTATTCCCCTGACATTGATTTTATTAACTTCTCCGAGAGTGCAACTTTAATCTAAATCTTTTACGCAAAAATGTAATACTTGATATTGTAAGCAGTATCATGATAATGTACTTTTCCCAAACGCTTATACTCGTAAATGGGGATATTAAAACAGTAACAACATTACTTAATAAATAGTTAGTATCAGTGTACTGTACAATTTTATAAGCTTCAATAAAACTCTTCAATACGCAATCCTTTACCTGTAGTTTATGTTTTCGTTGTTTTTTAATTTTGTTCGTACGGGTATGCATGTAAATATAATGCATGATGTGAACTTTCAATGCTCGGTGAATGGAACTGGATTGTACTTTTGGGGTAAAGCTTTCTGGAGTTTTACTAATAGTTATTTTAACGTTGCATGGGTAAGACATGTTTTATTAAAGTAGACTTACATCATCCACACTATTCTATTGCAGTGCTTATAAACTTCAGAATATCCGTAATATCACTTTAAATGTGAAACATAAACATGCATGTTTTCTTTTTATTAAATCCAGCATTTTTAGTTGTCCTATTTTAGTTAGAAACTTGCACTTGTATTCTTTTTCAGAATGACCCAGTGACCTGGATACCACCACAACCTGGAAGTGGTATGTATGATTACTACAACGAATTTGTGCAACCTTACATGTCTCAAGATTATTATTTCTCAGACCAGCATGTCAAATATTACGGCTTTATGTGATATCATAGCTTCGAATAAAAAATACGCATGTTTTGTTAATACTGTGACATTATGTATAAATAGGTGCGATAATGTCACGATAATGTGATTTCAGTCTTCAAAATGCTGTTGCATATGGACAAGATATATTAGACACATATAAAGTATATAATTTGGCTTATATTTAGTTAATTTCATTTGTTGGGTTCTCTAAAAAGGAATATTGACTACATGAACTTTTAAATAGTTTCCGCAACACCATCATAATATGAGATTGTAGGAGATAGTAAATATTTCATAATCTCCATGTATTTTAGCGCAAAAAATATATCAGAACACTCCCCCATGAATGTGCATTAAAGATCGCACTTACTAAGTATTTAGCCTAACATGGTTTATATGCATCTACAAATGTAAGAACGAAAGGATATTATCATTGAATAAGTTTTTTTATTTCTGGGACTGAAAATCTACATGAGTATCAAACTAAAATCACTTGCTTACTTTTCTGTTGCTCTTCAATTCTTTCTGTCTGAAAGGAGGAGAAAACTATGAAAGACCTGCATAGTGAAACAGAAGATGATGAAGACCGAGAGAAAGTGTACGAACTGCTGGAGGAGAAGAAAAAGAAAGATCTGAAGTACAAGAGGTCCTTCTTTGTGCGGATGGTAAGTAAAATAAATGCTTGTTCATCCATCTCTTGCCAAAAAGCACTCAAAATGTATTTCCACGTATTATATGGTATATTTCGTGATAACTGTGCGATGTGTCAATTCAGGTAAGCGATCCCAAAATATACAATCCAAAAATTGTGAAAGCTCGTTCTGCGGTAAAAGCTGCTCCATCCTTTCCACCGATGGACAATTCTGGAAGCGGACATCCTACTTTCGGGCAAACTCTCAGTCCCAATCATGTCCCCAATAATGGACTCAGTCTCCCCGGTCAATCGCCAAATCATCAACAGCCACCACATTCGAGCCCCATGTAAGATTTATGATTTCATATCTGATCTAACTTTCTCATAACTAAAAGTTCGTAGATCTTACTTACTCCCACGTAGATATTTGTCTGAAGAATCTTTACACACGTTTCGCTGTCATAGTATAGGTATATAAGCTCTGATTTTTAATACATATAGCAGTTGGTTGGTATTTGTAAGTGTAAGAGAGTATCATGATTTATGAACTTACCATATAAGATCATCATTCAAATAATATACTGATACTGTGATAGTACATGAGACACTATAGAATAATGAAAATGGCTTGTGCTTTGTGTTACCGAACTAAGCAAGCAAAGTTATATAGCGATTTCATTCATGCACAAATCTTTCTGCTACATAATATATCAAATTAGCGATTGTCACACTGTTCTTATCTTCTTTCTCACTAAGTGTAATAATATCATAGCGGGATCACTTGTTAAGTTTAATGTATTAATAATTGAGTAGTGTGAAATGATAGAATTACTAAGAATCTAATCTCTAATGCAATAGTTAATGATTACGATGTCATAACAAAAAGTGTTAGTGACTATGAAGAAACGAAATGCAACATTAGTAATTAAGGTCGGAAGGAAAGCGAATCAACACTTTCCCTTTCCTGGAATCTGGAACGCTAATATTGCTCGAAGTGGGACATTAGGACCCGTTTCTCCTTCAGTCTTGCTTATAACATGAAAAGTACCAGAAAGCTTTTGCTAAGAGAATTCCCAGATGGATACTGAAGCATTCTTGTTGCTGAACGGAGCATGCATTGGACGTTTAAAAGTTGCGTTTTCCTCTGTGGAGTTGAGGTTTGGTTGTAATGTAGTGCTAACAATGAAGGTCTCTTCCGATAGGCACTTTCCTTTGAACTGCTAAATCGATAAGAATGTAATAAATCAACGGATTTGGATGAGAAAGACGAAATATACATGTACTTCTTCCGTAGAAGCCACCACATTTGTGCCAACGTTCCATTAGTGGTAGATTCGATAATACATCATAATACAATATATCATCTTTCCTTTTGTACTAGGTACTCTGAATTTCTCTTCAGATTCAGCACTGGTACTCGGGTAGCATGCTTGCAACTGTAACACACAGTGAAGTGACTTATATTGGTTGCTCTATTTATAAGCAGATGATTGGTGATGCTTAAATATGGATATATACTGCAGGATTGTAAATGTGACAATGAATGAGATCACTAACTTTAACTGAATCAAAATTTCATATTTTATGTTCCCGCAGAGCTTCGTGGATTAGTTGGCCATTAGCATTGATGCTGCAGGATATTGCAGAAGAAGTTACCACAAGTCCATTCAGGTTTGCGATTTTATTACCTACTTCGTCTTAAGCAATCTTTCAAGGCAACTACTATTGGAATGTTTGGAAATCTTTTTGTGTTAAAACACAGTGCAATAAAATTACGGTATTACAATTTGAGACTAAATAGCGTGTATTGGACTGGACGACTGGAGTACGAATTGAAAGAGCAATTTTACCTTATATTGATAGTAGTGATAATTACTTTTTTAGTGTCTCAAAAACTTTAGAGGAATCAGTCGACCCTTAAATTCACAAGCCAGTATTACGTTTCAGTTTCAATTCAGTTTCGTTTCAGACTTCAAGGGTAGTAGAATTGCTAATAAACCCATATTCAAATGCTCACACTCTGAATTTCTAATCAAAATTTCATGCTTTATCCAGGGTGAAAGACGAATTGGCTGTATGTTTGATCTACAATGAAATATCTATATCTATGAATTTCAATGCAAAATTTTAATGTTGGCAGATAAATGGCTCAATCGATAATACGATGATGAGTATGCGATGAAAAGGTTTGAAATTGAGATATCAACTGTATTTGGTGGAATGAATAGGTTTAGAAACTGGGAGTCAACTTTGACCATAAAACCAGGGCCATCGGGATCTTCAGCAAAGACTTCTCCAGAAAATGAAAAACTTCGTCCTGTGAGTCCAAATCCATTTGCAATGAGAAGCCGGTCTCCGCTTCCCCCATCCAAGTCTCCGACGCATTCCGTGAAGGAATCTAAGGATTCAAATGGATCTAAGGATAAGCACTGAAAATGTGTAAACATAGACGTTCATTTATTTTGGATGGGTAGAGCCGTAAAGCAAGTGTATAAAATTACCAACGTGGTTTCGGAATTATTACCAATGTAATAAAAATGGACTACGTTCTTTCTGTTCTCGATTTCAAGATGCTTGTCTATGTTGTAGAAAACATGTGGTAGTTGCTTGCTAAAAATAAAATACTCATACGATGTGTACTGAAAGTAGTAGAAGTGTTTGGTATGGTGAGTAGACCTACCTATCAGATAAATAAATGATATGATAAAATTCAATGCTAGTATAGAGCTTCAAATAACGGTTGGTTGCAAGAAACGGAGCTAAAGGAGAGAAACAAAGAAGTGTCAACTGCTTAACATTGTGACAAATAATTCTATAAGTAAAATTGCAACTAAAACCCATAGCATGCAGCTAACTTGGTGTAAAAAATGAAATTTATGTTACTCATTAATAACATACAATGATCATTTGTAGATTTGATTGAATGCTACTGATTCGCTGTATCAAGAACTACATAGTAATTTTTAGTTTCATTAGCAATTACCTGTCATTACATATAATAGTCAATTTTATGCACAGTGTAATGCTTTTGTGCATATGAATGATGTTAGAAAATAAGTAGGTACCATTGGAAATGCCATTCACGGAGCGATCACTGTTGTAGTGAAGTATTGATGAAAATTTTATTGAGATTTGTTCATTTTGATTTAGGTAATTGAATGCACAGGTGTGTTTCCATTAATTAATCACTATAATTAAATCATTGTCATTATCATTGTAAATCTTTGTTTCGATTTGGTCTTGTAATAAATGCTTGTGTATACATTTCGTCTACAAAAAAACTCTTGATTGAATCTCTATGTCGAATCACTATGCTAAGTCACTTTACACGCAACAACCTTCATAAAATCCCACATGAGAAGAGCAAATGATGTTTTGTTTCGCAACCAGACAATTAGTACCGATGATATTAATTCTCTTCGATTCACCTGACAGATTTTAGTTGATTCAGTTATATCGATTCAGAAGCTAGAATAGAAAAAATGCATTTAAGCATGCCTATGCCTATGTAAAATGAGAGAGATATAATAATAAGCAATGATGCATGATAAAACGCCAAACTTATTTTATGGGAACTCAATTATAAATATTACATTGTTCAGTAACAGGTAATGCAAAACTAAATGTTGTTAATTAATGGTATATTATTATAATTAAATATAAGAACTATTTTCTTTCGTGTAAAAAGAATACCCGAAGTGATACATGGCAGAATGATCCCCCTACAGATTTTGTTCTCCGTCATATATGATGTTCCCCTAACATCCAGGACTGATTTTGAGTAAGGAATCAATAAAATCTGTAAACAGGTTTTTGCCCCAGAA